>CAJUYI010000394.1:132381-147859 GCA_910591695.1 Galerucella pusilla
TTTGAGTTACTTTCGGTCCATTTCATTTCTGAAGAATTATCATTTTTTATTTGTGTAGTCAGACCAGGCATTAGCTGTAGTGATGACCCAACTACTTTTTGAGAAGAAGCTCCTGATGATCCTTCTTGGGAAGGATCTTGCAATTCTAAAAATAATATCGGGTTAATTACTACCCATGTTGTATTAACAAAATAAAACAATTTGAAACAGCGATTTACCTGTAAGTACGTTGGTTTCCGTCATAATTATTAGTTAAAGCCAGCAACGTAAAAACCAAGAGAATAAAATTTGAGGTTACCAAGAAAGAAAGAAAGAATAATAAAAAGAATCTTACAACGATCCAAAATCCGTTCCAATTGTAGATGCACACAAGAAATAGTGCGAGGTTCGCGTTCGCGCATAAAATTGATTCTCATAATTCCGTGATGGTTTTGTAACCGTACAATAAGTAGGAGCTGGAACAAACCTTGAAAATACCAGCTCCTATAATCTGCTTTAGATGAAAATTTGTTGCACTTGCAGCGACGCGGAGCGCCTCTTCATTTTTCAGTAGCAGCTAGGGTCCAATTGAGTGGCCACGTAGGTCTCCAGACTTTCCTGCTACTGATTTTCTTCTGTAGGGCTACCTTGAATTGCTTGTCTATGAAGCTCAATCGACAAAAAATAAAGATAATGTAAGATAAAGAATAACTTATTTTGTAAGGACTTTCTAGAAGCGTATAATAAGGAGGCTGCCATTAACATTTGTACGGAGTGAAGGTGGAACATTTGAGTCCTAATCTACTCACGTGTCTGCCAACTAAAAGAGCTCCAGCTGAGCTGACTAGTTCTCGGTATCTGTAGAGTAGAGAAGGTGAGTGTAGGCTCACAGCACTTAGGCCACATGTAACCCATTGTACATCCTCCTAGGTCATTGTCCATCCTGTCCTTCCCAGGAAGGTGGACAGGTTACTAGGAGACATCTCCTGTATATCAGCAGGTGTAGGCCAAAACTCATCGAGCACACACTCTCTGATCGACGATAACTCTAGACACTCGCATAAGACATGCCTGACAGTTTCCTCTTCCTGTTCACACATCCTGCATAGAGGTGTGTCCTCTAGGAGGTGTTTCCTTAGTTGACTGTGGCCAGTCAGAAATCCTACTGTTAAACGTAGATTTTTCCTGGTCATCGTCAAATATTTCTTCAGCACCAGCTTCCCAGGGTCGCCCAGGGTGATCCTATAGCAAGACTGCATCCTTAGATTCCATCCCATCTCTTAAGGGATTGAGCATGGGTGTAATGTTTGGCTAGTTCCGCAATTGTCGAAGTCATTAGGTAGTAGGTGTCACTGGGTCCTAAAATTTTTAGTCCAGCCGCTTCCCTGGCTAAAGAATCGGCAATGCGATTACCTTTACTCCTGTAGTGCCCTTTAACCCAACTCAGGATAAAATTGTTATTTGCCGAGGTGTTAGCTAAATCTTGGTGGCACTAGCACTTGTACTATCCCCGATATAACACGTTGTCTGTTCAAGGCTAATAGGGCTTGTCTACTATCAGTGCAGATTGTTATACTTTTGCCAGAAATTCCTTTTCTGGTTAGTTTCTTTGCGGCAATTAAGATACCAGCCAGTTCTGTTTGAACCACGCTGGTATTGTTTCTGGCTCTGTGTTCTCTCTGTTTTATTTGTATTTTGTAGGGTTTGTTGAACAAAAACCTGGGTTAAATTGCATCATTGGCTGCCTGCAGCAGAGGTAGCGCAGTAAGCGCTTCCTGCCATAGGCTTAACCTCAAATGGCCCACTCCTACTTCGGAGTTTACACCAGCCGTGCGCAATCGTACCATGGCCATTAACATGTTAACCATGTTAGTTTAAAACAAAATAAAACAACATTATTGCTACTAACTGTCTATAAATATTAATGTCCTTGGAAAACTATTTCCCCTCTACGATGTGATACACTTTGGCGTAGCAGCGCCGTCAATCAAAGAGGTGAGCAGATCCTATAGAATATATTCTTATTAAAACCTCAATTTACACAATATAGGGACCCCACATTTGCAACAAGGGTAAGGCAAAAAACATTTTGATATCACACGTCGGATCTTGGAGATGAAGTCAAATATTGGAAGGAACAGTGCGTACCATGTAAAGGAACTAGGATAATTACATCTGCCTGAGAGAAGACTATCACATATCCAGAGGAGAAGAACGGCTAGACACCCTGTTGACCTGGAACATAAGGTTATACATCCTGGTGAAGCAGGCATCTATAAGATTTCGTACCAGGATCTTTTTGCTTAGTGAAAAACTTATAGAGAACTGGTAGAAGGTGCTACACCTACTATATTTGTATATAACGACCTTCCAGGTATTTTGGAAGGCGAACATTTTTCCGGACCGTTGGATAGGAAGAAGATCTCCAAACCTATGGCCTCCAAGGTCGCCTGAAAACAATTCTCTGAGTTTTTATTTTTATTTTTTTATAGAAAAAATATTTATGCAATTCGCTTCAACAACGAGGTTATTAGCAAATATGCATAATTTGGTACAATCATTTACATACGTGCTGTTTACAGAATATGAATAATAGGAATAATAGGAAACATTGAGATGTTCATGGACCGACTTTTTAAGGTCCTACAGTTTTGTATCAATCATTATGACTGCATTATTCTTTGTGGAGACATTAACATCGATTATTTGAATATATCACGTGAAAGAACATTATTAATTGACTTAATGGAGAGTTTTAACTTAAACTTAAAAAATTGTGAACCAACACGGATTTTCACAAATAAAAACATGAAAACTACAAAAACTAAGGTTGATTATTTTTTAACAAATATGATGTTTGAATACAATGAAAACGTGATTGATATGCAGCTTGGTGATCATCTAGGACTTAATATTCATGTAAAATATCGTTCGAATATATTATGTACATTTTGCAAAAATAAGCTAAATAGCAGAAAGACAAGTTTTAGGAATGTATCGGCATCAAATTTACTGAGTTTACAAACTCATCTAGACAATGAAAGTTTTCTGTCGGTCTATGAATATCTTTATGATAAAAATATTTCAAGTGTTGATCTTGTATATGATGAATTTTTAAAAACTATATGTTACTATATTGATTTTATTTGTCCCATTTTAACAACAAAGGTATCTAATCTAACCAAAAAATCATGGATTGATCACGATCTTGTACAGATGGGTGATGATCTAAGGAATTTGTTTTGGTTAACAAAACATTCCACAAATCCTGATGATCATTTAAATTATAAGAGATTAAAACGGGATTATGTCACTGGAATTAACAAATCAAGAAAATCGTTCTACCAAAAAAGTCTTGAAAATAAAAATGTGAAAGAAAAACAAAAATATATATGGCGAACAGTACAACAAAAAACTGGAAAAAAGAGACATGCTACAATTGATAACATTGATATAAATGGGAAAATAACTCAAAATAAATACGAAATTGCCAATTTGTTTGCCACTTTTTTTGCAACAAATACTCAAAAAGCAATAAATACTCACTTAACCGGCAGTAGTTTTGAAAATTATACAACAATGTATGTCGCTAATACGTTTTATTTTAAACCTGTTATCCCTGGAGATGTATTGGATATAATTAACTGCCTGAAAAATGTTAATGCCGAGGGTGTTGACTGTCTTTCGACAAAGATCATTAAGAGCATAGGTCCACAAATTGCTTGTACTCTGGCAGACATTATCAATTACTCAGTGGAAACAGAAAAGTTTCCATCAAGTTTAAAGATAGGAATTGTTTCACCAATACATAAAAAAGATAGCCCACTTAGTCTTGACAATTATCGGCCAATAACTGTCCAAACTGTGATATGTAAAGTGATAGAAAAATGTATTTATAAACAAATGTTTTCTTTCCTCAAAAAGTATAATGTTATATCAGACCATCAGCATGGTTTCTTGCCTGGCAGATCGACGGAGAGTGCATCCATAGCTCTGCTTAATTTTATCCACACCTCATTGGAAAGGAAGAGATATGTAGGAGCACTCTTCTTTGATCTTTCAAAGGCTTTTGACTCAGTTAGTACTGATATAACAATAAATAAACTACGAGATTTAGGATTTCGGGGCAAATTTCTATCGTGGCTGAAATCATACTTAGAAGCCAGAAAACTTATTGTTAAAATTGAAGATCAGAAGTCCCTCCCCCAACCTGTGGAAATTGGCGTACCTCAAGGGTCAATCTTAGGTCCTCTGATATTTTTATTATACGTAAATGATCTTTCTAAATATGTTAGCACAAATAACTTGATACTATATGCAGATGACACAACATTAGCAATTGACTCTGAGTCTCCAGATGAGCTGCTTTCAAAGATGAATATTTTATCAAAGGAATTTATCAGTTGGTGTGAAAGAAATTCCTTGATAGTAAACTCGACAAAAACCATTATCATGCATTTCTCTACAAGAATAGATATTCTTGAAAATAGCTGTATCTCAGTTAAGGGTACTGATGTTTATTTTTCGAGTTATACGAAATTTCTAGGAACCTACCTTGATAAGAATATGAGCTGGAATACCAATATCAACCACATTTGTAGAAAATTAAATAGCAGTTACTTTGCAATATTACAGCTAAAAAATATATTTACAACTAGTCAATTGATCAATGTTTATTATGCAATAGTATACTCTCATATTTCCTATAATCTCATTCTGTGGGGGGGTGCGGTAAATGCCTCAAGGATTTTTACTTCTCAAAAAAGGATTGTTCGTCTAATTTTTAATCTAGATTATAGAGAAACATGCAAAAATCATTTTAAAGATTTTGGTATTCTAACTTTTTATTCTAGTTACATCTACAAATGCATATTATATGCAAAAAGTAATTCCAGTGATTTTACTCTTAATTCTGATTACCATGATTACCCAACCAGATCTGGCAAACTTATACGGCCACCAAAACATGAAACGTCATTATTTGAAAAAAGTCCTGTCTATAAAGGAATCCAATTCCTGAATCATTTGCCCATCTGTATAAGAGATGAGAACAATTTCAATGTTTTCAAACAAAAACTTAAAAATTTTTTAATTGTCGAATGTTTTTATGATATATCAGAGTTTTTGAACAAACGATTTTAATTTAACTGTTTAATAATAAGTCGTATTTAATGTAATATCCTTTTTTCTGTTTGACCTGTCCTATATCATGTACTATGATCAAAAAGGATGAATAAAGTATTATTATTATTATTATTATTATGATTAATATTTTGGAGGAACTTAATTAAGTTTATGACATTACAGGAGTTTCCTAACAGTTCTATAAGGTTATCGCTCGTTATAATATTTGGGACACTCAACAAGAAAATGTTTGACACTTAACTGCACCTGACACACTCTACAAACATTAAAACATTAAAAATAATTGATTCCTCGTTATGATTTTGTTCAAAACTAACTATCAACATTGATAAAACAAGTTTTTGTTAAGCTTACCACACACATTTTTCAAAATAAATTCTACAGATTCACTTTTTCTGCACTGCTATATATTTTAATGTTTCTCACTGTAAATCTGTACGAAAATAATTAGGATTTTTAACCTGCTGGACACTCGATCCTTCCAATGTTTGATTGAAAGATAAGCGCTTTCCAGACCATTTTATTTTTGACGATTCACGTATGGAATCGTGTCGTTGTGTCGATCTGGTCGACTGTCGTATCACACGAAAAGTTACAGTAGCAAATCGCTTTATTTTTTTTTAGGATTATATTTTTTTTGTCTCTGACATCGAACACGTGTACATTTCGAGACAGATTCTATATATATTTTTTTTGTCGAATAGACGTGGGTAGGTGGAAATGAAGAGATTTAAGTTCGAGGATGATGTAGACGTGAAAGAAATATGGAAATTTTTGTTTTAACTTTCAAATTGAGCAGGTATTTAAGTGGAAATGTAATCGTATATTTATAAGGTTCTATTTATGATGAAATTGCGAAGTTTTTTTTGAACACTGTCTACCCTAAGCAGAAATTACTGATGCACGATTGCATCACCTTGGCTTAAATAGTAAGCCAAGCTTAAGGAAGTAATCTCGCTGCACTGTCTTCTAAATGAAGATAATATGAACGAAGTTTTAAGCATTTCCATGCCATTAAAGTGAAGAATTAAGTGTGGCTTTACCAAGCCAAAACCGGAGTTGGTAATTTGGTCCCCAAAGATGACGTCACGAAATTTCAAAAGGTAATTTGGTCCCCATGGCTTACAGGTATAAATTCCCTACAAGTAATTTCGTCCCCGCAATCAGGTATATGCTTTCGGTTCAAAGAAGAAATAAAATCAAAACATGAAAATAGTTTAAAGGTTTCAATTTCAACTCTATGGCATGAACATATAAATAATTATTACACAAATGAGAATTTCAAAATTTTACACATTTAAATGAAATACATGTTAAAAAATGAGTTCTATCTATTTCAGAGTTTTTGTATTTTTCTATAAGGTTTTCAATAAATTTTTGACGATTTCTAATTTTAGGGTCTCTTACATAATGTTTCAAATGACAACTTTGCAACTTGATATAAGTTTCGATTTGGAATTCATTTAATTTCTCAAGAAATGTTATTATATTTGGATGTTCTTTGTAAAATGAATCGTTAAAAGTTCTGTGAAAAGCTTCGCAAGCGTTTGTTGTTCGCGTGAGATCAGACGAATTTTTGGCCCAAATTGTCGGTGGAAAAAGAGATTCTTCATCAACATAATTCTCGATTAGATAATCAGCGTACTTCTCCAATCTCATGTCATTTGGTCTATTTTCGAATAGTTCGAACGCAACGCAATCACCCACTTCATTAGGATCTAAATAAGTAAGACCAAAAGTCAAGTGCAACCACCGACCAATATCACTGCTCGCATCGTTATATTCCACAACTAGACCGATAGTTTTAATTTTCCGGAACCATGCCTGGGCAAGATGAAATCTGCATCCGATGATTTGGGTGGAAGGCCAAACTTTTCGAACGGCTTTATGTATGGCCATTTCAAAATCACACACTATTTCCTTAAAATCGAAGTTAATATTAATTTTGGAGCACTTATCTTGAACCAAAAGAAACAGTCTTTCGTATGTTTCCGATTTTTTATTGGGTATGAGGCATACCATTAAAGGTATGTAATGTCCGTGTAAAAAACCGTGAATTGTAAATATTTGTGTGAAATATTTGGCACAATAATCAAATGTGCCGTCGACGTAGATTCGTTGCGTTTTCCCCAGAGCTTCAAGATTTGAAAGACACGTAAACACAATGATATTATTTAACACACAATTAATAAAAAGGAATTGTTCATCACGCGAAGTTTTTACGTCAATCGAATTCAAAATTTCATGTACATCGTTAATATTTTTCGGAAGCGCTGGTATAAACTTACGTCGACTATTATACATATTCTTCCTAACGTACTCGACGTCCCTGGTTGTTAGTGTCGCTGGTAAATTTTCTTTCAATGCCATACGTATAATTTTTGACGGTTTTTCAGAAATATCGTCAACAGCTTTTCTCTTGCAAACTGCAGAAACTGTTTGCCTATTTAACGTTGAAATGTCCGCAAGATGACAGTGTTCGGATGAAGTTTTAGTCACGAATAT
Organism: Galerucella pusilla; assembly: GCA_910591695.1. NCBI lineage: Eukaryota > Metazoa > Arthropoda > Insecta > Coleoptera > Chrysomelidae > Galerucella > Galerucella pusilla. The sequence goes on from CAJUYI010000394.1 coordinate 140,011, forward strand.
TGCACTTGATACACCTAATGTATAGATACAGGCCTTACATTTTCTGTTGGTACATTTCCAACAAGTTTCTTCTGAAGTTTTCAGCTTTTTGTGGAAATTAAACTTGTAACCGTTAACTACAAGTAAATCCTTGCCACCATTACTTTTAATAATTTTCACCTCCATAATTTGCTTTCTCACAACAATTCACACGTACTCAAACTAAGTAATAATTCAAATGCTTGCAAATTATAATAATATAAGGGTTTTATATCCGTCTAAACATCTGTTATTCCTAAAAATTTCCAAGAAGCAGAAATAATTATATTTTAGTTTGGGGGCGAAATTACCAGCCGGATTATCGAAGTGCCTGGCTACCAAAGGATTAACACAGGTAGCGGGGACCAAATTACCCATCCCCGCCAAAACACGATGCAATCAAAGATTGGAATTATCTCAATAAGCTGCACTTTGTTAAGTCTTACAGAATATGATATACAGTACCTTATGTTTGCATCAGTCGATGTTAATAAAAATATATTGTATTGAATTTTTTTTTAATTTTATGATATAGGTACTGTTAATAATACTAATAAACAGTTCTAGATAAAATTTCATAGGAATTATTAACGCACTTATGTGATTACACAAACTTCTCATGCGTGCCTTAATAATGTCCAAATCCCACTAATTACGTAAATAACTATTATAATTCCATTTAGCTTCTTGTGTTTGTTGGTCTGACAGTAAATAGAACTCGGGACATGAAAAAATTAACTTTAGCTTGCCGTTAGACGGAATTTAGGCATCAAATGGCAACTGTCACTCGCTGGTGCCTTCAGGACGGTGGCCAATTAGGTATGTAATGTAATGTTCCTCCACGCTTGCGCAAGTTATAGCATTTTCGGCAGATTTAATAATAATAATAAAAATAATAAATGACTTTATTGCTGTGTAATAAAAATACAACACAAGCAAAGGCGACGTTCGCTCTTAGATGATGTTCTCATACGAGAAGCATCAGCGCTCTTCCACGCAACCGCAAAACTAAAGATTAAATATTTTTTACCTACAATAATGTCTTACATGCTCAAATAACAAAAGTTAAGTAACCTAATTTTGTAAATATTAAAATTTATAAGGCCAGTTTTATCTGCTTAGACTTTGAATTTCAGTGTTATGCTATTATTAAGTAGAGACTTCTTAAGATTAAGTTTAAATCGAGAAATGAGTACCGTTTTGTAGACTTCAGGGATCATGTTGTACAGAGAAGCAATGTTATATGAGAAGCTAAATCGAAATAACGTGGTTTTATGTTTGGGCATACTAATTTTATTTTTAAAAGACGTAATAATGATTTTTTATCTACGACCACCTTTAAAATTAGGCATTTACGAACCAAAAAAAAGTGTGTACATTACACATACGTTAAAAAACGTGCGTAAATGACCAATGCTTTTTAAATGGGGTTTTCTTTTTATCTTTTTTTTGGCTACGTATTTAGTATCTAGTTGCCTTGAATTTAGTCGTTTGTTTTATAAACTTTTGTGCTGTCAGTAAATTTGACAGAAGTGTCAAAACATAGTGGAAAAAAATTACCCAATGTACCAATTAGTAATTTAAATAATTGTCTCTATTTTACTGTAAATATGAATCTAAATAGTTAGAATTCGTTGAGTTTATATTTGTTTATATAAAATTCATTTTTATTTTTTTAACCCACATTTTTTAATTTTTTCTTCGTGTGGTCGTAGATAAAGTTTTGTATGACAATTGTGCGTCAAGTTCTTTTGCGGACTCGTTGCAAAAAAGGCACTCCTACGCTCGTGCCTTGCATTTTCGCAACTCGCGCGCAAAGCTATAACTTAACGCACTTGTATCATAAATAACAACTATAGTATTTCACTGGAGCTTTCAATCCAAAATCCAAGCCTCCATTTGTATATAAACAAGAAAAGTAAGGAATAATATACAAAAATTGTGCCTTCTAAGAAATAAAATATCTGTTATGGATACCCAGAAACGTTAAATCCATTGACTTATCTTACCCATGGTTATTTTACCACTTTGTTGTCAGCATCCCTTAAAGAGATCATCCCCTTCTTACAACAGGTAAAGTCATTAGCATTTTTGAGAATTAGGCGTGTAATTTTACATGGCATTATACTGTGGTTAGACACTCTTGTGGGTCCGTATTGTTGCAGTTCTTGCGGCTTTTGTATACTCCTGTCAACTGCTGTCAGTATATTTTCAGCGTGCTTCGAGTTTCAAAAGCAGTTAAGGTTCATTTAACCGAAAGAGAATCGTATTTACCTATTGATGTTTTTTTTGAATGTTTTTGACATTAGATTTATTACGATAATAAATCTTCTCCAAATATTAAGTAGATGAATCAGATAGCGTAACAAGAAAAGAAGAGTTTTTGCCAGGTACTAGATTAGCTACCAATTTCAGAGGCCTTCCCCAAAAAGGTCATTTGATTGGAAATTTGATTCCAGGGCATTGCTTCAGCAGATGTGATAAGACTCCTCTATGTAGGCATCTTTGAGTCGATCAAGTGCAATTCCACCTCTTTTTATTAAGATTTTGAGATGATTTTGAAGCTGTAGAGAAATTTTAAGACGTTTCCTTCAAACTTTACAGTTTTTGAAGAGCTTCCTTTAAAGTTATAGGAAAATACTTCCACAGAGTAACGTAAATATTACTGTACATTAAAATTAAATTGAGAGACGCTAAAGATACTCAAGTTGAATTTTTATTTCCTTTGCGAAGGTCGTACTAAATAACGTTTTTCACCTTAACGAAAATGTTGGTGTTTTTATGCGCGTTCCGACCGTCCAACCCTTGTGCTGTTTACGAGGCAACCGAATTTTATATTCATAGCCGAAACCGAAAAAAAAAGTTAATAACTTTTAAGATCATCATTCATAGTTGAGCTACGCCACGCCCACGTTATGTTTCACCGTTCATCTGTTTTTTTGTGCAATGCTGGACTCGCCCAAAAGGCTCTTTTTCAAAAAATCCTTTTTTTTTTCGTGTATTAATACAGTGGGCTATAGAAAAAGATCTGGATTTCAGAAAGCACAGGATATAGTCAAATGCAGTTTTATTATGCGGGTCGTTGACAATTCAAAGTGACATAATGAATGATAAGAAGCAATTTTCCGGTATTTTGAATCCTCAAGCAAAAAAAATGGTGCCTAATCCGATAGATTATTTCGAAAATGAATGAAAAAATGGAAATTCGTCATCTAGTGTGCAGGAAACATCAACCATCTTTATTTTCTCCGGGTTTATTTGTAATCTCACATTTTGGTAACCTCTGTGTCTTCTGATTTGATACATATGGTTAGTGACCTTTGAACCCGCACGATAAGAGCGCTTTTGACTAAAGTAGAGAACCTGAACAACACGAATAGTTAGGTTGGTTTGAATACTTTTGAACTATGGTAATAATTCTGCCAAAAACGATAGCTGTGTGTCTGCTATTTTGTAAAACAAGGTTCAATTTCATTTTCCAAATGAGTCTACCCTTTTTTAAAACCCTCTACCCCCTTCATGTCTTCTAATGAGAAAAAATTTACTGTAATTTCACTCTACAATCTTCCTTGGTCACTATACCAATAACAACTAATGAATTCAGCTGCTGTTCACCTCGCACTAGGGTGACGTGACTTTGTTTAAAAACTTGCGACTTCACTTTGTTTGACAAGCTTCATTATTTTTATTTATTTTCCAAATACGTTTCACTGTAATTTGCATTGTACAATACACCATTAACTGAAATGTACAAATCAAATTGTTGTAGGCATTAAACAAGACACAGAGAGAGTATAACTTTGATATGGATTCCAGGACACACTGGAATTAAAAGAAATGAAATAACAGATAAACTGGCGATGGGGGGGACTGAAATACCTTTCTGGGTGCCTGAACCCTTTTGCGGAATCAGCCCCAATATAATATTGGAAGAAATAGGTAAAGCCGAGAAAAAGAGAAGATCGGACCATTGGAGAATCTAGCAGGGCTTATGCAATCAAAGATTCTTCTAGGTGACTACAACCTGTTGAGATCAAATGAATGCAAAGTCAAAGTGAAACTGCGCTAATGGTTTTAACAGGGATCCTAACGGGACATTGCCACCTGAATGGGCACCTGAAAAAGCTCAAAATAGTAGAGGAAGAGGAATGCAGATTTTGTGGCATGGAAGAAGAAACCTCCATCTGGATACTTTCCAACTGCACAGCACTCCAGAATCCTGGAGCACAGCACCTGGGAGATTACTGGATGGAAGAGGAACATTTACCTAAGTTGAAGCCTGCAGACATCCTAAAATTCCTCCGGGAAATAGGATTAAAGCAGCTACTAGTTTCTGAGACTCTCCTCAGAAACTTAGTAGAAGTAAGGGGGCACAAAAGATCTTTCATTATGTTTCAGTGAATATCACACCAAAATACATATTGATACTTTAATAAGGAATTCAGTAACAAGAAGAAATCAAAACCATATTTGGAAAGGACGAAATTCATTGGTGTACAGACAGCTCAAAGCAATAGAAGCTGGGGTAGGAACCAAGCACTATAGGAAAAATCATAGTGCACACCATTGGAAAGTGTGCTAAGTTCAAGATATAGAAGACAGAGGACTATTATAATGTCGGATAGTGAAGCAACAATCAAAGCACTGAGCTCTTGCGCGATCAGTTCAAATTGTATGGAAATTCAAAGGGAATGAGTGTAAATGGGGTAAATGTTACTCTTCTATCCAGTAGTATCCTAGATGTTGTGCCATAGGATTCTGAATTGATGTGCCATTCGTAACTAAGTGGATGGATGGAGGTTCCTTTAGGATCCATGTTCAAACTCTTGCAGTTTTACTTTGACTAATGCTTTCATTTGACCTAAACGGGTTGAAGTCACCCAGCAGAATCTTTGATTGTCTAAGCCCTACAAGATATTTCCAATGGTCTTTGCCTATTTCTTCCAATATTACATTGGAGCTGATGCCACAATAGGGTTCTGGCTACCAAAAAGATGTTTTGTTTGCTAGTTCAGCTGCTATTTAATTTCCTTCTATTCCAGTGTATCCTGGAATCCACAGTAACGTCACTATATTATTGTTCTCGCCTAGAGAAGCTAAACTCATCACCTTACTTTGTGCTGCTGGACACACTGGAATAAAAGGGAATGGAATAGCAGATGAACTAGCAAGAAGAGGAACTGAAACACTCTTTTGGGGACCGGAATACTTTTGAAAATTCAGTTGTGGTATCCAGATTCAGTTTTATCAAACACTACATTTTAAATCCTAGACTTATTGAACTATTTTTTACTTCTTTCTCGGCTTTTTCTAAGGCAAACATATTATTAGAATCCAACTCTGTTTTCAGTGTAGCATTCATCTGTTTCGGTCCAAAGGTACGTATATATCTATACCTTGATTAGTTATTCAGTCCGACGGAGGTTAGTAAAAAGTTAATTAATTTTTGGAACATAATCTATTTTTGGGAAATGGCAGATCACACTCTCGTAATTAATATACATACTTTATTTCATCTTAACGTTAACAATGTATAAAATATGAATCAAATAAGTGATTTATATTTAGAAAAAAAAAGGACACTAAATTGGGTCGAGTTATTTTAACAATCGTCTTTAAAATTGAAGATCGATGGTAGTGAAATTTCGATTAATGGAGTTTGTTGATATTAACAACACAATTATTTTCAGTGTAGATTGTATTAATGAAGTATGAAGTATGAAGTATGATAAATAACATTCCTTGAACCGTTTTAATAATGAATCATTAAAAAAACGATTCAAATATGAAGAAGATGTTCTTACGCAACTTCATTTTAGCTTCCCGCGATTTCCTTTGAATTTCCATCCACTTCCCAAGAATGAGAAACTTTATTTTGTTGCAAATAATCAACGGGTTACGCAAAATCAAAGATTCATCATCAAGTTTATAATATTTAGGACCGATCTTATCGCTTACAGATATCGACCTATTATCTCTAACATTGAGTATAGTTCTTTTACGATAAGTTTGCGATTTTGACATTTGTAGTAACAATTGCGGCCACTTAACAAAATCTAAATATCCAAAGTGTCAATGGAATAATTAATCATATAACGGGGGAAGTTACGGTCCAAAAGTTGGCTGCCGTGTCCGGGGTTGCCAGACTTATGTTGTCAAAATCAGACATTTTTTCAGAATTTTTTGTGTTGGTTTGTCGTTTTCATTCGCATTTTAAAGTTTGTTATTTACTGTGTGAGATATAATCTGTTATTTTCATAACTATTTAAAGGAGAGTGTCGAACACTGCGCAATCCCCAAATCTTTATCAAGTGATTGCAAGGACATGGTAGCATCCCTAATATCATATTTTGAGAGAGAGCAAGATAACAGTGAACCGCTAATTCCTATTACTTCTTTAAGAGATGTAAGTTTTTTAAATACATTATTACTTAACTGCAAAAACGATGTAATTCAATATGTGCATGAAGATAACATTTTTCAGTTAAACTTATGGTTTCAAACTTGGACATTTTGAAATTTATGTATTTAATCATAAAAATTTTATAATTTCTGCTTTTATTTTTGAGTTGAATGTAATCTTATACAATAAACAACTAATCAACATAACTTTATGCCAACAATTGGAAAAAAATTACAACGTAGCAACGATGTACATCTGTCATGTTTTTTTATTGCAAACTTATCCGGAAACATTTTCAGACGTAGCAGAATCAACACTGAATAAATTATTTGACATTTTGACAGAAAAACATGTAGTTTTCACAACGAAGCTGAAGCATGGCTTATCCCTACACTTCCATCTCTTTTCAAACAGATACTTAATGAAATTTCTATACCATCAGCAAGTTATAAGTAGTCCAACAGTTGCCTAACGAAAAATCTATAGCTTCTTCTGTCCTCGATATTTGATATAATGTCAATAGCAGGTTCTTTCAGGCAACTTTGAGAGCTTTTTGTGCCTTTAAGGGTCTAATTTTTATAAGCAATGTGTATCCTAGGCACTCACTAGCCCGAGAAAGGGCATGATGCGAAAGAGATGTAAAAACATATAGAAGAAGTCTCGTGTATACAATGAAGCAGGCCAAAGAGTTCATCAAAAAACCATTCACGTCGAAACTAATAATATAATAGAAGTCCTAATAGGAGAACAATAAGGATCCTGACTGGACATTGTAGCCTCAACAAACTCATGAATAACATCGTATTTGTAGACACACTGAAGTTTGGTCAACTAATACACCAGCTTAACAAGAAACAAAGCACGACGCAATCTCTTTGATGTTTTGGTAACAAAAATTTATAACCTTGAGAGAAAGACGTTGACAAATAACTTCGTAAATACACTGAGAAAATGATTAAATTTTCAAATATCGGTCGACAAAGTGAAGTATGACAAGTATCTTATAAAAATGGCTCCTTTCAGACATGCGCATACAGAGAAAGGATCGGAAGCTTCAATTCTTGTTAAGCTAGTGTATTTTTTGGTTTTGCATTCAAAATTCTGGTAATAAGGACAGGTCTAGGAAAGGATCTCCAGGATTACAGAGAGGCACACACAGTAGATCTGCAAAGGAGTCTTAGAAGCACAAAAACCCTACATTTATCAATCTATTCTATGAATCTTTTTGTCAAATAAATATTTCACATTAAAACTTAGAGGCAATTGAAATATATTTTTTCTACAATCACATTGAAAAGTAGGGTTTTTCGCTTGCCATTTACAACGAAAAGTTGACGCTCGTTGCCCATAACAACCGATACTACAAACATAATTGTATTGACAGTGGCAGTGGCAGTGGCAGTGGCAGTGGCAGTGGCAGTGGCAGTG
>CAJUYI010000395.1:0-12124 GCA_910591695.1 Galerucella pusilla
CTAAATTGTACTAATATGCTTTTTCCTTTATTTCGGCCCACAGTGTATTGTGGCATTTTCTAAACCTCTTTTCTTTTTGCAGAAACTATGAATAAAATAAGTTTAAACTTTGACTGTGATTTGTGCACGATGCACTAATGAATGATTAATTCACGAGTATTGAGCTTTCGTAAAATCGTTTTTATCATTATTTTTAGCGGAACTGTCAAAACCGTCAAAAATGTAGTCTCATGACTCGTCTAGTTCCAATACATGTAAGAATAAAAAGTGTTGTGGCTACTTAGCATTTATACAAAGTCGTTAACAAATATGCTTACAGAGTATTTACAATCGCTAAACTACAAAATTGTTATTTATTACCGAACTAAACGGTTTGATTCATTCACACTTGACATTTATGATGTATTTCGGTGATTCTAACCACAGAGCTAACGTTTAGCTCTGTGTTTCCAACAAACTCAACTTGAAGCTGCGCCAATTTTCTCCCAAAATGAACATCGAATAACGTAGCCAAAAGCGTTGATGAAAACACGTCCTTACCCAAGTTGATGTCGATGTTTCAAATGTCAAATAATTTGTATTTCGGTAATTCTAACCACAGAGCTAATGTTTAGTTCTGTGGTTCCAATAAACGCAAACCGAAATTACGAGAATTTCTCCCAAAGTGTGAGCGCCACGATGAACATCGTCGTATTCAAGAATGGGGATGAAAACATGCCTTTACCCAAGTTTAAGTTGATGTTTCAAATGTCAAATAATTTGTATATCGGTGGTTTTAACCACAGAGCTAACATTTAGTTCTGTGGTTCCAATAAACACCAACCAATTTTCTCCCAAAGTGTGAACGCCACAATGAAAATAATGAAGATGTAAATGCGCGCTAAATATTTAAATAAAATAATTACTCATTCTTCATAAATTTGGGCGGGTGGTCCTAACTAATTTGTGTCACTGAAAACATGTCTCAACTTAACAATATCTTCATGTAACTAAGTATGCAGTTTATTATACTGAGCATCGTATTTAACCGACTATTCATAGCGAGACATAAATTTTAGATTATTATGGATGATTTACGCTCAGAATGTCAGTACGACTGGACATCCAGAACATTCAAGTAATATTAGGTTGACATAGGATGCAGTAAGTTAAATATAAAACAACACTGTTCAATGGTTTGCACTTGTGGGTTATTGGGAGATGGAACATTATACTTATAATATTATAAAACTAGGTTGTGGAATATTATTGAAATTTCATATTGAATTAAGGATGTCTTAGCGCTCTAAAAAAAACCTGTACCAAAGAAACCTTAGGTTGTAATAATCTAAGCAGCCTAGGCCTTGAAATTTCGAAAAAAAGAAGATTATGTCATAGAACATAAGAAATATATGGCATATGACAAGTGTCAGACATCAAATTAAAATTTAAAAAAATGTTCATTGTAACTGTTTTTTTGTCCCGGCATTGATTCTTATAAAAAAGCCTACAAAATGTTTTAGATTCAATGATTCAAAGTGATTTAATTATCGTTATATTATATGAGGAATATTAATAAAAAATATGTGTCCAATTCTCATCTAATGTAGGTATCTTTTGCATTTGATGCTTATTATCATATTTCAACAAAATTAGTGATTGCAATAGACTTATAAAATAATGTTTGCGTAGAAAGTGTGGCGGTTCTGATGTGGAATACTCAATCAAAGATTACAACCGATCAAACATCAACACGAAATCTGTAGTAGAAAGTGTAAATTCCAGAAAAAGGAATACAGAGCAGACTACTATAAACAGTCTACAATAATAGCATTTGCACCACTAAGATGTCGTTTTACAGGTTTAATGAAAATGATATTTTTATTGCATGTCAAAACCAAATTTATGAAAAAAAATGCGTTAGGTTTCAGATCAATGCTACCTTGAATTTGTGTTTTTTACCACAATAAGCTTATTTCTAATATACATATTGGCTTTAACAGCTCCAATAATCTCATTTGTAAATAATCTTGGTCTTCAATAAATACAGTTTAAAACATAACTGATGTATATGGAATGAAAATCTGCTATGGTTAACTTTTTTTAGAACGCAAAGACACCTCTGGTATTCATTTGAAATTATCAAAATTGAGTATTTTCGAGTTTACGATTTTTTTTTAAAGTTTGGTATATAATATATAACAAGCATGTCGCTCTACTATGCATGAACACAATTTTGCTTTTCTACACGAATCTCATTTTTCCTGCACATTTGTTTTATACACGATTTAAAGCTTAATTATTATAAATAACCTTTATTATATCAACAGTGTAATTATTTTAAAATGGAAAAGTTCTTTTAAAGGTCATAATTTAAAAATAATAGATTGAACTTCTGTAAAAACCACAGGATTTGTATTATGCTTAAGATTCATCGATATTTATTTTAAAAATCCTTTCACTTGTCATACAGCATATGCTTCCTTTGATAAAGCACAGACCTTTTACATTTTAAATAATAATTGTTCATAATTTTACTTTATAATTCTTTAAAGAAGCAAATATTTATGATCTGATGAGTAGCCTGCTTCTTTTTATGTTAATTGTTAATGAGACAACCAGTTTAGTATATGGCTGCAGCACCAAAATGGTTTGCATTATATTTATTGCACTGATGGATATTTTATAAAGTGCATGGGAATGTTTATGCACAACACTGTATTGGCTTTGTTTTAAGTATTTTGTAAACTATACAATTTTTATTGCTTCTACTAAACAATTTAAATTTATCAATGACTGACAAAGTATTTTAAGTATTTTTACTCTATTCTACTTTTTGTCTTTCAGATATTTTCACATTCTCTTGTTATTATTTCCATTATTTCTCGCTTTTTCTAAAATTTTTTCACATATCGCACCTGCTTTAGAGAAAAATTGACAATAATTTAAAGTTGGTTTTTGGAGTAAATGGGAAAACAGTTTAAGAGGTTAGATTGAAATCTATGCGTATTGTTATTTGATGTGTAATTATACAAAAAAAAAATGATATTTCTGCAAAACAACCTCTGTTTAATGAAATTTTGGAAAACGTTACAAAAGTGTCATTATTCCTGTAACATTTTTCTGAATTACTAAAAAAAAGGGCGTTGAAAGACAAATTTATGGTTAGGTTGGGTATTATAAAAGGTTTCATAATATTTCGGTCAAGTAGGTCTTCTTTTTTTAATCCCAGATCTAGGAAATTTAGAATTGTACGCTTGCTTCAGTTGTGGGGTTTTTTCTTATTGAACGAGCGGCCAAATTTTTACAGCTGTTAGTGCCAATGCCATAAAATATATTCACTATCTAGACCATATATAGTTTGGCAAGTTTATCTGAAGCTACGTGGCATCGGTAAGAGGGGAGGAAACATGGCGCATATCTGTCATAAACGTACGGTACCTATTTTACCAAGTAAAATTGAAAATACAAAGGTCACTGACAATACCAACGCCACTGGATAAATTAATATCAGTCAATTGACGAAGTGAGAGGGAATAACACACGCACGCGCTTGCCAATAGGAAGTCAGCTGTTCAGGCCTTTCAATAAAAATCATCAATTATGTAATTCGGAGTGTGGTAATTATGTTTTTCGTACAACGCTGCCAGAGCTTGAAGAAGCCCATAACAAATTTGCAAAAGTGCTCAACTTTTAACATTCATAAATTGGAAAAATAATGTTAATAGGAAAAATCCAAGGAAACAAGCACATTAAAGTATTAACTTAACGTTTAATCATATTGTTGATATTGTTAAGAATAAAATGTCCCTTTTTTAATTATTATCACTACATACTTAGCACTTCAGCTTTTTCATAGTTAAACGTGGCAATATCTAATGTTTTTGACTGTATTCCTTTCACAGCTTCAGATAAACTTGCCAAAGTATAGTAGAAGTTACAATTCTGTTTTTGTTGTACCGGATAGAGTTGAGCTTTAGGAATAATTTAACATCATGTACTCATTTTTGAAAAACTTTGCAATTGCGTCCCTGTTTCTCTAAAGGTGCGATAATATCCCCATCAAGTGATGCTTAGCATCTCTACTCTACAATTATTTGCCTCGAAAAGAACATTAACTTTCCATGTTTCCAAACAAAATTGATCACCCTACAGATTAGTATCAAAACATATTTTAAATTGGATCATAAATGTGTTCAAAGTTGAACCGAATATTAAATAACAACTTATTTTACAGGTACTACATATTTATTGGTAAACCACATCTTGCCCATACTTTTACTACATCATCGGCTCGTGGCACCAGAACAAGCAACTATTCGACAACCGATACTGCTGTCAGTACCGATTACCGTCTCAGTGATATGAAGAAGAATCCCGAAGAGTCCAATCTTACAAGAACTTGAAGTTGGAAATGTCTTTCTTCTTTGTGCCATATATTTCACAGCCACCTTGCACCAAAGATAATGTTAGTTGTAATTATTATTTGATAGGTAAACACACATTAAGTATGTGATTTTTTTTTATAAAATGATAATTCAGAAATGTTGATATAGGTAACTCGATAATACTTTCAAAAAATATGACCACGGAATTGGAGAGTGATGTATGTATGTATTTTGGGGTGACATTCACAGAGACCTAAAAGATCTATTGTGCCCCCTTACTTCTACTTAGCTTCTGAGAAGAGTCTCAGAAACTAGTAGTTCCTTTAGTCCTATTTCCCGGAAGAATTTTAGGATGTCTGCAGGCTTCAACTTGGTAAATGTTCCTCTTCTATCCAGTTATCTCCCAGGTGCTGTGTTCTAGGATTCTGAAGTGCTGTGCAGTTGGAAAGTATGTGGATGGAGGTTTCTTCTTCCATGCCACAAAATCTGCATTTTTCTCCCTCCACTATTTGAGCTTTTTCAGGTACCCATTCAGGCAACAATATCCCGTTAGGATCCCTGTTAAAACTCTAGTTTTACTTTGTCTTATGCATTAATTTTATCACAACAGGTTGTAGTCACCCAGAAGAATTTTTGATTATCAAGCCCTACTAGATCTTTCCAATGGTCAGATCTTCTCCTTTTCTCGGCTTTACCTATTTCTTCCAATATTACATTGTGGCTGATTCCGCAAAAGGGTTCAGGCCCCCAGAAAGGTATTTCAGTCCCCCTCATTGCTAGTTCATCTGCTATTTCATTTCCTTCTATTCCAGTGTGTCCTGGAGTCCATAGTAAGGTGACTATATTGTTCTCGCCTTGCTCATTGAGTTTGTCTAGGCATTCCCTCACCATTTTGGAACTTCATAAATATTGAACTGGGCGTACTTTATTGGAGAGTGATAACATGAGGGATTCATTTACCATAAGATGTTACTGGCCTCGAGTTACATTTTTACGTTTCTAATTGAGATCTACCTTCGACACTCACCTCACTCGCTCCTGGATGCTCGACCGCCCATTCCAGACCGATCACCTTCAACTATTACATCACATTATGGTCTGTTGACATTTTGCAGACCATATCCCACTTCTGATATATAAACTGAAGTATCCATATCTGATCGGATGTCTCTTATTCTTGAATGTTCTATCGGATAACATTGCAACCATATGTAACAATATGATACCTTGTTAAATGGTCAGGCTTAAAGTCGCTAATCTTGCGCAGTCGCATATAAAAACCACTAATCAAAATTTTGTGTTTACCTACAATAAGCCTTTCAAATACTTTGTACTTAAAAGAATAGACTAATTTTTTTTTAGTTATACGTTATTGAATTTATCATTACTTTTTTTTTTCTGTAATTTTATCTCTTGATGTTAAGCGTCTTAGGTAGGTAATTATATAAATTCCACGGGGATAGTTATATTAATCGAATATATTAATAAATAAATGTATTTAATTTATGTATTTATTAATTTACTCACCAAATTACTTTGTAGAGTTGTATTTTTATGGTGCCTACAACATTTTCAGTGAAAACTTCTACGCCATCTATCGGAATTACTGTCAACAACTGCTTGTCTAGCTATCTTAACCTAGTATCCCCTGGTGATTCGGGGAGAGAAGAATTGATCACCGGTATGGTCTGCCTGTCGTAAAAGGCGACTAAAAGACCAAATCCAAGATGGAAGAATTTAGCTGAAGAGCAACTTTCAGTCCGATCCTCTTGCCGCGAGATACAGCGGATAGTAGAAGGAACAACCTTCTGAAAGTGTATTAATCCCCTGGAAGAAATTTCTTCAGAGAATATCTTCACTGCTAAGAATAACCTGAAGGCAAATCTTCAGCAAACAAAAGCTGCCTAGAAGAATGGTTCAGAAAGGCTATAGCGGCAATGGTCTCTGCTTGACCTATATCGACCAAGGCAAAAAACATTCTCTTTCTAGCCCCAGTCCTATGCTTTGTTTTTAAAACCAAGATGATGTCTCTAAGATTATCTGGGTGCATCGCAGGTCCCCTAGGTGGTGTCATGCCAAACTCATCTGTGCCGCTATTCTTGAATTTGTGTGAATAGAAATTTAGAAGGGAAATGATCAAAAGTGGGCGTGGTTCCCTCAAATTTTAAAATGCTCTATTCTTGAAAAATGAGGAAAATTATCACTCTCTAGGGGAATTTTATTCTATTGGTCATGACTGAGAGAAATTCTTGGTTTTTGTAGACTTTTTAACTGTTTTTCGGTAAATTAATGCATTATGGATGAATTCAATCAACTTTTGCATTGGCATGATGCCATGATTGATGATTTCGAGGAGGAGGAGGAAGAGATGTTCTTCCACAGACAAATGCGTTTCAACTTTCTACTAGAAAATTTATACAAATTTTTAGATTAACAAAACCTCTTGTTGAGGATGTTATTGAAATGTATGGAGGCTCCAGCAAAAACATCATCCTCATCCATAAAAACTAAGGTAAATATGGTGAAGATGTTTTTGCTTTTGGTATGGTCACCTAAGCTCGCACTATACTACAGCCATAGGCCATACATACAGATCGCGTAATTTCTTATGAATCTTTCCTGGATTACACAAGTACGACAAGGAAAATATGAGAAAAACAGCTTCAAAGAGAAAGTATAACTAAAGGCGCGCATCGGAGGCGTGTACCCAGGTCTAGAGGATGGTCGAATTCACTAGTATACACCAGACCCTTTTGTACAATATCACAAAGGGTGTTTTCGAATTTCCCCTTGGCTGTTATGACAATATCGTCGGCATATCCTTGGCAGGATATTCCGAGATCCGTCAAACCACACAGGAATTCGTCAACCGTCACACTCCACATTAATGGGGATGCTACCTGTGGGCATCCTCTGGTAGTGTAGATGGATACAATGTATTTGCTCGTCCTCGTCTCTGCTACTCTTGTGGTAAGCAGTTCCGACATCCATTTGGATGTTGTGCTGTCTACACCTCTTCTGACTGCCTCATGTGGAGTATTGTCAAAAGCTCCTTCTATATCCAAAAATGCACATACTACAGTTTCTTGGTTGTCTAGAGCACCTCGGATATCCTCCGTCAGTTGTACCAGTACAGTCTTCGTAGATCTGCCTGCCCGGTAAGCATACTGACATGGGTGGAGAGGTATTCTCTCCAGGATTTCCGTTCTAATATGGTTATCAATAGCCTTTTCCATCGTTTTGAGTACAAACGATGTTGGACTAATTGGTCTAAAGGATTTGGGGTTTGTTGTGTCCCTTTTTCCAGTTTTTGGAATGAAGGTTACTATTGCCCTTCTCCATGCTTCAGATATATAACCCAGTTCTAAGCTGCTTCTAATTCTAACCAGATGCGATAGAATTTCGCCTCGTCCTTTCTGGGGCAATGCTGGGAAAATTCCATCTGCTCCTGGTGCCTTGAAAGGTGAAAAGGTGTTCATAGCCCATTTCAACCTATCGTTACTACAAATGTGTTTGGCCATTGTAATACTTTCTCTTGAAGGCCTATTGTGAACTTTGAGAAGATTATCTCCCCTATTTGAGGTACTCCCTGGAAAATGAGTTTCTAGTAAGAGTCGAACTCTTTCCCCCTCATTTTCGGTATATTCACCATCTGGCTTCCTCAAAGCCATATCTGTGTTGACCCTAATTTTCGCTATAACTTTGTAAAGTCTTGCCGCAGCAGGTGTTGTGTTTATATCTTCACATAATTTTCTGAAGCTATTTCTTTTAGCTTTTCTAATTTCCTTGTAGCACAGCACAGTTTACTTATACTGTCAAAATTCTGTACATTTTGATTGGTAGTACAATTTTGAGAACTTAGACAACACTGTTTCCTTTTTCGCTCATTCATTTCTATTCCCTGAGTTCAAGAATACTGCTTTTTGAAATCGAGTGAAATTTTGTGGGAATAGAAATATCAACATTTTCGTGGGGAGTAAAAATTTCAGGGAATTTCAAGAATAGCGACACTGGTATTGTATCAGTATGCCTCCCAATTTAATCCCAAAAACTGCCATTATCGCCTCCGTCCTTACAAAAACTTTCTAAGTAGGAAAGTCAAGGGAGTAGACTCGATATGGCTACCGTCACACGAAGCAATACGCGTTTTCGGAAACTTACTCGGGTTGACACGATCCCTAACCTGCACGTTTGTTTACCTAGCCCGAGTTGCCTACCCGTGTTCGGAAACTTCCGAGTTGTTGACTGGATGACTGACCCAGGTTCATTTTTCGTAACCCACCTCGAGAGGTAGGTCAGTAGAGACGCTATAGGCACCGCATGCGCATTACTGAAGGGTAATATAACATAACCCAATTCTTTTGGTGGTAACGAAATATTTTGCTTTTATCAAACATGAACAAAAGGGGCCTTGCTACATTAACGGCGTTGGCATTTGATTATTTTTCGAAGATGATGACGTGAGTTGAAGAAGACGTTAGCTGTCAGATCAAAAACGAAACCTATTAGTTCGTAAACTACAGTTCCCGGATAGGTGATCGGAGTGATTCATCACGTGACATTTCTGGATCGAGTTAGTGAGCCGGAGTAAGTTTCTGAAAACGCCTTATGTGTACGTAGCTTAGCATTTTCATTGCTTCGATATATGACCCATCTTGACCAGAATCTACGTCTTAGGTGAGGAATTCCTAATCTAAGATTAACATATATATATTTCTATTACCACAAACCGGATTTTACAAAAACCCACATTTCAGAAAATCGTTATCAATGTAGATAGCATTCGATTTGAACGCGGTTATTTTTCCTCTTAAATCTAGTTATTGCTTCGACGATTAAAATGGAAGCAAGTATTCTACTGGTATTTTGCTTATTTTTTCCTTATTGCTTTTCACAAGAAACACCATGTACGGAAACTATGAGTATTGATATAACGAACGGTACAAATTCGAATGATACTTTCCTTTGGAACAAAGTGGAGTATAAAAAAGGTGAATACTACGAGGACGAAGGGAAAATAAGAGGATGTATTTGTAACAAGAAAAAGTGTATCAGAACGTGTCAAGACGATTCAGATTATAATATAACCATACCTATTTACAATGGAAGTAACCAAATCGGATTTGTAGATACCGAATATTATCACTTTGTAATTGATTATCATTGCCCTAGCGAAAGCGATCGAGCGTTTGTGGTGGACGACAAAAAAGAATATTTTGTACAAGAAGATGGATCGGTATTTGATTTGGAAAATAATGTTTTCTACCCTATGGAGAAGTATTGTTTGGATTCTGGAAAAGTGTATTTAATATGTGGCGAATCAAAAGCGACAGATGATATTACTTCCGAAAAACTTCTTATAACTTGTATAGGTAAGTTTGTGACATGTTTTGTACCTAGATTAGTGAACGAAAATGGGGTAAATATCCATTCCCGTTTGGGGTCGACTAGGTATTAGTCGAGACACTTATAATAAAACGAGAGATCACATCTTGAAATAAAATCCATCTTTATTTTCCACACACAGCGAGTCACTTAGCTTCACACATGAAGAACATTTACGGTCTATATGTTTTCTTATTCTAGTAATCCAACAATTAGGGTAGTGATGAATAGCACAAAATCCACAAAAACACACGATAATAACCCACTGAATTAAACTATATTTTTTACCCAATATTAAAAGTAAAGAATGATCGAGAATAAGTAAACCCACAGAATCAAATCATATCTGATCGTAAAATATTATATTGTGTAAATGATTACCAAATTGACCCTAATAACCTAATGACCGGTGTTTTAGGGCGCGTTCCATATTTATATGACGAATGACGTCAGGGAGTACCGGCTCCGATTTTTTGCTGAAGCGGCACGATGTATGTTTTGAGCGACCGGCTGGAATTATATTTTTTGGAAGGTGTTGAGCGGATTTACAACGGAATCCGGTCACTCCAGTGGCGGCGTGTTTTGAAATATAGAATTTTTGGGTTTCTCAGTTCAAATTGTACTATGCAATTTGAACAATTAGATTAGATTTTATGAGGTGGCTTTTGACCTGCGACCTTTTCAGATCTATTGTGATCCTCTAAACTCTAGATTACATTCTCCAGCCTGACTCTTGAAAAAATATATTAGTGTGGAGACTTTTCTTCGCCTAATGCAAAAAACTGCCAGGCTATCGCATCGACATAGAATGTGTTCTGCCGTTTCTTCTTCTAGGCGACAAAACCTGCACATATCTTCGTTTGTCAATCCCATCAGCTTTAAATGCCTATTGAGCTTACAATGACCCGTTAACAGTCCACAGCTTTGACAGTTTTCCTATCTTTGGCAATCAGATCTGCTGTACATTTTTGCGAGTGTTCTACAATGAACTGTTTCGCTTGACTCTATCCTGGTGAGGCTACCGTAACATTGCTATGCTCACCCAGTGTGTTTAGGGCCCGCACACACTCCCATACTAGCTTAGAATTGACCTCTACGGAGTTAAGTGCCTTTAGCGCTGCTTGGCTGTCTGTGAAGATGGCAATTGAACGATATGTTCTTTTCTGCCTTTTAATTTCTTCCACACAGTGGTGAATTGCCGTCATTTCCACCTGGAAAATTGTGACACTCCTTGATAGGCTTATTGGGAAGGCTATCCCTTGCTTTAGCCCTACTATACCGGCTCCTACGCCGTCCAACGTCTTTGACCCGTCTGTATACCAAAAAACATCCGCATGTATGGGTACACCTTTTCTCCAGTCTTCCCTGTTTGGTATAGTTGCTTTGAACTTATTATCGAAGTGACATGTTTTGTACCTAAAGATAAGAGCATTTTTTCAAACACCTACTCACTTTTATTAATTGATACTTTTGCATTTTTCAAAATGGGATGTCATTCTTAATTGTTGATAAAGTATAAAGCTTCCATTTGGACTACAATTGATAATTTTTAATTTAATGTAAACTTATTTTTTATTATCAGGTATGATAATATCGATGCCCTTCCTACTAATTACTTTTCTGGTCTACTTAGTACTACCTGAAAATAACTTGCATAGAAAAGCTTTGATGTCATATGTGTTCGCCTTGTTAGCAGCCTATATCAGTTTGACCACTATTCAGATGTATGCAGGATATTTCATGTATCCTTTCTGTCACTTATTAGGTAAGTCGAAAATAATCATTTACAACCATATCATCCAATATTACTTCAATTATATTGTATTTTTTTTTTGTTTCAGCATATCTCACCATATTTTTCTTCTTAGTATCCTTCTTTTGGATGAATGTAATGTGCATAGACATATGGCTGGCTTTCAGGTAAATTGTTTCTAAATAATTGCGAAAAATGTACTTTTTATTTTGTTGATAAATACATGTGGCAACGTCATTAAGACGCGAAATTTCAACATGCATGGAATGTAGTAAGTGAATCAGCATATCCGAGAATGAGCATAAAAATGTACTTTTCAGTGAAAAAGTGTTTCTACAACAATGTTGCACTTAAGAATCGTTGTCAGATATGAATATTTGTGGTATAGACAGTACTACCTTACAGTGGCGCATCCAGAGTTTGAGTCTGGGGGTAGATGCAATATTTAAAAAAAATGTGATGAAAAGTATTGTGTCTGTTACAAAAAAACTTGTGCCTTGTCCTTGTAGCTAGTGGCGCTCAGTCGTCGAAAGTTGATCTTTATTCCTGGAGGGGGGTAATTACCACCATTATCCTCCCCGTATATGCGCCCCTACTACCTCAATCAAATTCATTTGGT
>CAJUYI010000395.1:27124-55503 GCA_910591695.1 Galerucella pusilla
ATTGCTTCTTCTGGTGATATATAAGGACCGTCTTTTAAATAATTGTGTTGTCTCTCTTGTTCGGCTTTTAGATATAATCGAGTGAGACGACCGAGATTTTTTTTTGCAAACAGTTTTATCGACGGTGGCTCCTCTGCGGATTCTTTCGCGGTTGTAATGAGCTGTGTTCGTCCACCAATCAGCTTTCATTTTAACGTATCGTAAGATCATGTTTTCGATCGGTATGGGAAGTCCGGGTACTTTCCAAGGGATGTTCGCTTTCCAGCATCTCCATGCTTCGGATAAATGTTGAAGAATAGTTCTGGCTTTGTTTTGTTTGATACCTTCGGGCATCATATCGACTATATCGTGCATTACCGAAGCTCTCAATTCTAGATCGAAATGTGACTCGACTCTTTGTTTGGTGACGGTTTTTGCAACTCCCTTAGAATGTCGACCTTCAAATTGTCGAGATAAGAGATTTCCTAACCATCTTTCGAGTAAAGGTGTAATTCCTCTCATAAAAAACAACCAAACTCTCCAACCGGGAGCCCAAAAACCACAACCAGGTCCTTTACCAACAGGTCCCTTGAAAAAAATTAAAAAGTATTTTAAAAAATAAAGAATATTTTCAAGAATAACTAGGAGTAAGCGAATATCATAAAGAGGAGGAAGTAATAAACGAAAAAACACAAATTCATGCTGAAGAAAATAGAAATGTACAGTATATAAGAGTAGATGATGTGAAAGAAGTAATAAACCGGCTTAAGAATGGGAAAGCAACAGGAAGTGACAAAGTAACGAATGAGATGATTAGATATATGGAACAAAAAGGAACAGAAATACTTGTTAAGTTATATAATAAAGTTTGGTACGAAGAACGAGTACTGTAAGAATGGAAAACAGCATTAATAACACCAATATATAAGAAGGGAGATAAATATGATTGTAATAACTACAGAGGAATCAATTTACTGAATGTTTCTATGAAAATTTACGAACAAATATTAGACACAAAAACTAAATCAGTAACAGAAAATAAACTAGAAGAATGCCAAAGTGGATTTAGAAAGGGGAGGAGTATTCAGGATCACATATTTACACTAAAGCAGATCATGGAGAAGACAATAGAGCGAGACAAAAAAGTATTTTTAGGTTTTATTGACATGGAAAAGGCGTTTGATCAAATACCAAGAAATAAACTATGGAAAATACTATTAAAAAGAGGAATAGAAAATAAAATGATCAGAGTATTGTAAAATATTATATACAGTGAAAACACTAGTTGTATTGTACACCAAAATAGCATCTCAGAAGCTTTCACAACAAAAGAAGGATTGAGGCAAGGAGGAGGTCTAAGTCCTACACTGTTCACAATATATATTGATGAGGTAATAAAGGAATTTAAAGTAAAAGTAAAAAAATTTAAGGTAGGATACAGATACATGGAAATGGTACAAGTGTCGGAAGGAGCATTTGCAGATGATATAGTCATTGTGACTGAAAAGGAAGTTGTTTTACAAAAGAACTTAGAGATTTGGAATTGTGCACTGGAACAATAAGGTATGAAATAAAATAAAAACAAAACAAAAGTTATGACAATAGGAAAGGAAGATAAAAACATACAGATAAGAGTAGCCAATGTTATAATTGAACAAGTAACAAGAAATATCTAGGTGTAGAACTACAAGAGAACGGGAGACAGGAAAAAGAAATAAATGATAGAGTGCAAAAAACATTGAAATTGTACTAGGCAATGAATCAGGCTTTTATAAACAAAAAAGAGATATCAATGAAGACCAAATTAAATGTATTTAAGACCATATATAGACCAATTCTGACATTTGGTCGTATAAAGAAATACACTATTACACCGAGGAAAAAACGAAAGGAACTGAAGAATTAATGGAAATGATGAGAACAATTATGTCTGACGTGAAGAGCACAAAGGAAGACATGAAGAGCACAAGAGAAGATATGAAGAGCACGAAGGAAGAGATAAAAAGTGCAAAGGTAGAAACCAATGAGAAATTGGATAGACAAGAAGATAAATCGAAGAGCACTCAACAGAAATGAGAAGACAATTGGAAAAGTATAAGAAAGAACAAGAAGAAAAAAGGAATAAATTACAATCAAGCTTAATTCAGGAAAGTACAGATAGAAAACAGGAAATAAAAGATACGGTGAACAAAATGCGTGGAGAAGGAAAAGAACATATAGAAAAGGTAGATATATATATATATATATAAAAATAAATTCAACTTACAGTGTTAAATCGATAATAAATCAGATGTTTCAAGTCTTTACACATACGGATCTGTCTCATTAGTTTGTATTTGTATCTGTACATGCCAGTAAGTTGACCAACGTGGGCAAATATATACTGCAATCCATCTGACAATTGGAAGGCGTCCACGTTATTCAAACGATATTGTACATGGGAATCAATTATAAGTTTTGTTAACCTCAATATTTCCCTACATAAATGAAAAGCTGAAAGAAAATTAAATGTATTAACACATACAATAGTTTTTATTCTAACTCACCATTTCCAAATCGAGACTTTTTTCTCTCCTTTGTAGTTAAAGTTTTAACAGGTTTCAAGTTAAAATTATAATCCAAATGAAGGTAATTCAAATTCTTTCTATGAATCAACAAGTTCAACATGTTATAACCTTGTCTACAGACTTGTAGTCCGGATTCTACCCAATCCAAAGTAGTTGTTTGGAAAAATTTGGTAGATTTGAACGATCTGAAAAGATATCTCTTCTTTTGCGCTTTCGGAGGTCGGTGTTTAAGTGCATTTAAAACGTAGTATTTTAGTAGCTTTTGGTAGCTAACTCTCACTTTTACAGGTTGTCCTGGTGGACAATGTTCCATATACCAAGGTTTTACGAGGGGTACGTCGATAGCTCGTCTACAACGTCCTAAAAACAACACAAAAAAATGAATTATTCTGGAAAATGGTCCATTATTTAATTTACAAAAAAAATTACTTACCTGATCTCATATTGAACGGTCTAGGTGCCCATAACAAAGCAATACCATTGGCAGTATTGTCTGTGTATAAAGGTGTCTCTTGCAGAAACGGTTGTACACTTTCAGGCAAAATATATTCTTCGTCATCGTCTGGTAAAGGTTCTAAGCTTTTAACAGCATGTCTATGAGATATGGGATTGATCAAGGGATCAAAATAGAAAGCTGGCAAATCGGGATCTTCAGTTTTAATATAAACCACATTGGGAGCGTGGTACCTGAAAATAATAATAAGTAGATAATATATTAACTTTCCGATTAATATAATATCACTTTCATTATATACATTGTTAGTAACATTTCAGCATTTCCGATTATTAACTTTAGATCGGAAAGAATATCAATGTTCCTAATTATAATATTCCACATCCTAGAATATTTGTTAAGAAATTTAAAACAAATACAAAACTAATGTGGATGTATCAAAAATTAATAAAATTTGATTTGTGGGAAGAACTTACCATGATAAATGAACAAAATGAGGCATATTGTTATAAAGATAAGGAAAAGCTATCCTATATTCCGTCCGAATTGGCTGCCTTATAATAATTTTATTTATATCGTTAAATTCATTCCAATCTTCATCCCTACAAAATATATCAATTCAATATATAAATATACCTCTGATTATTTAAAACTCACGCAGGATTCATATCCTTAATAAGTGGTTCAAATTTGGGTCCTCCAGGAATTGCCATATTAAGAGCTTTTGCAGTGAAGAAACTTTTTGTATCAAAAAGATAAAAATAATTATTATCTACCAAATCAGTTAACAACTGATTGGCTAAACGATATAAAGTAGCCATAATAGGTAGAGAAAGATTCCACTTTCGATAAGTTGGACCATTTACATATTTTGTTCCTACCAACGGTTTATGATCATAAAACCATTTTGCTATAGCTGAATCTTCTTCGGCGTCTAATTCAATTTGAATAGCTTCCAAAGGTTCTACATCTAAGACGTTGTCTGCATAATCTAGTGGTGGTTCTTCATCATCAAACGGTGGGAAACGCATGCGTTTAAAATGTCTTCTATCTCTTTTCTCTCTCCTCATCATAATCCAAATGGTACTGAAATATATCATTTGATTTTCATTTTAAAAATAATACTTCAAAATGCCAAACTTACCCCCATTGTGCAATATACACTGGTTCGACCACCCATGGAATTTCATTCACAAAAGTTATGGCACCAGTAATATGGTACAAGACTTTAACATCCCTTATCTGCTCCCACGGCATAGGCATATTTTCAAGAAGTTTCATAACTGCATGGGGCATATATTTCAGAGCACTAAAAATGTTATTAATAAATAGAGAATCAGAGCGATACAATAATAAAACTTACCCTAAATAAACACGTTTATCATGTCTGTATTTGCGACTGCTCATATCTCCATGGTCTCTAATAATTTTTCTAATATGTTCAGGAGGCATATCCTCCTTCTGTGCTTCCACAAACCCCAGCTTTCTTTTATCAGCAAACCTCTTGGACTGCAATTGATGCCATTTTTGGGCTGCAACAGAAAATTTGTAATTTCCGTTCGAGGACAGCCTAATAACTTACCTTTTTCTTGTAGCTTGTCTTCGGTGATAATATCAGACTTTAGATGTGGAGGTGGCATTTGTTGTTGTAAAGCGTGAGCATGAGCTTGGGCGGCGGCTGCTTGAGCTTGTGCATGAGCCGCCGCCAAATGTTGCTGAGCCATCATGGTGGCCCAAGGATTGGGCCCCAACAAGTAGGGTGGTAAAGACATTGTAACCTAAAAATTCATTAACAAAAGTTGTTACCGGTAATTATTTTTATTTTGTACTTACTTTTTATTTATACATTAGCATTAGTAACAATATTTTCAACGTAATAAACAATTAAAACCAATTTATTTTAAGAAGTAAATGCTTTTTAGAAACGTACAAACAACGATCACATAGAATTGTAAAGCCATAGAACATTTTAAGTACGATGTACCTTTTAGAAAAACGGAAATACTAACAAAACGTCATATCTCAGCCAATGAAAATTATGAAATAAAAGCAGCGACAGACAATTTCCCGTTCTATGAATGATACGCTGTCATTTTACTTGTAATGAAGAGCCAGCTTAAGCTTTGTTCTTTGTTGTTGCACCGGGACTACTCGAGAGTACGCTGCGTTTTTACATACGCTCTCACTCTACTGCAGCAAACAGACCTTAGTTCTATGATCTCGAAATGAAAAAAGAAGAAGTTAACATATATTAGCTTTTCTTCTTCTTCCCGTGAATCATAAGAGGTAAATTATCTCTTATAATACATGTTTATTTTGTCGACATACACTGCTCGCCAAAATTATACTGAAAATATAATTTACAATAACTATTTTCTTGTAGATTCCCAAAAAATCGTAAGAAATTTCATTTAGAAATTATTTTGGAACTTTCAAACTTTCCCAGTATACTAAAAATATCAAAAAGAATAGAGAATACGTCGAATGGCGTGACTAATAAATTAATATTAAATTAAATCTCGCTTTCAGTAACGAATTACAGTTTGAAACAGTCGGTCATATCGGGAGTGTATTTTCGAATTTTCGGAAGCGTGTACCTATGTTAGAAATTATTTTCGGTAGTGAAACTGTGTGTCTTCGAAATTTTCGGTAGTGTACCTACCAAGTGTAGTTCTAATTTTTGGACGTGATTTCCAAGGATTATAATTCTATATAAAAGTTAAGTCTCTATTTTATTACCTGGTAGTTATACTATAGCATTAAATGATTACTCTTTTTCATTTTTTATGTATTTTTTTCAAAAGCCATAGGTAATTAAACTATGTTGTTTTCTAGATTTTACCAATCTATTATCCTTTCTTTACTAGCAATAAATGAAAAGAGTCTTTTTACAATATTTTGATTGTTTTATAAATAATTTTCATACAAAAAGTTTAACCAATTCATAATTTATCAACATATTTGATTTTGAAATGATTTAAGACATTCATTAATAGAATAAGTTACCTATATACTTTCCACATCTTTTCAGTTATTGTACAGCAGGGTACTTATTTCATAAAAAAATTTCTGTATTTATTCATTTCACAAATATTTTTTCCAAAATATGATAGCTACTTACGTTGTTTCCTATGTTTTCCAATATATCATACATTGGAATATATAGACTAGCAATAAATCAATACACTGAATTTAAAATATTTTGAATCTTTTACGAATAATTTTTATACAAAACGTTTAACCAAATCATGATTTATCAACAAATAAAGTACTTATTAAATTTGAAATGGCTTATAACTATATATGACCTTGAAATATTTTTAAAAATCAGGTAATATAATTTAAAACTGTTGATAAACTTAATTTTCAAAAGACACGAGTAAGCTATACCTATTGTTTTCCATATAATATTTATTCTTTAAATCCAAAAGGCATAGGTTAGTGCCTATACCCTTTGGTAAGGATATTATAATATTATAATATTTTCTACATTTCTGTTTGTATCTTTTTATTACTGCACTTTGCTAGTTACGACAAACTTCCGGTAGATGCAGCCGGTAGAAAACATCCTGTAAGCTGGTGGGGAATATTTTCCGTCGGTTGTAGATTTTCTGACCGATTGATTATATTTTCTACTGGCTGGGGTCATCTTCCAGCCATGGAGGACAAACTTCCATCTACGAGAAGTAACTTTCAGCCTTAATATCCTTTCAAAAGCCATGTCGTTCCCCAGTTTTTAAACATTGTCCTCCATTTCTTTTACAAGTTGTCGTTCCTTATTTTTCTTATTATTGTCCTGCCTTTCCTTCCCAAGGTGGTTCAGTTTTCAGCAGATATTGGTAAGCTTTTTATTTTACTGTTCAAGTAAGCCACATGTATTCCAAATTGGTGGTTTACGATTGACTTTTTCCTGCACGGATGCACGTATTACCACGCTGTGGGAAAGTGCTCGTTCCTAGGTTGTCGGTAAGCCTCGCCTACAAAACGAGCAGTCAACTAGATGGGGCGAGTGCGCAAAGTGTTTTCCGTTTGTCGAATGGGTATGGAATGGGATGACAAGTTGGGGAAATAGTTGCCCAGTATGGGCTATCAAAATATTGTAGATCCCAAAGAGGTTACATGCAAAACGGCTATACTTGGCAGTTATGGACTAACCATTTTTTTCAGCGCTTCCTTTTCAGCACACTAACACTCTCTTACAGGCTTCAGAGACTCCACCGATTTGTTAATGAATTTTTTAATTTTGTTTGAGTTTCTGTTACAGAAATTTTATCAGCGTTGGATATTGCTCTACAGAATTTATACTCTGCATTTTTATTTTCTTAACTGCATGGGTATAGTATTTGCATGCTCAAGCTTAAGAGTAGTAGGGGTTGGTAAAGTAGTGGTGATATTCGAGTGTTAATATGTTAATTTTAAAATATCTTTATACTGTGTAATTTGTGTTCTATATTTGTTGTTTGTATTTATTTATTAGTGTTTGTATATTTTCATTAATGCTCTTTGCTAGTAAAGACAAACTTTCTGGTAGGGTGCATCCGGTAGAAAACATCCTGTAAGCCGGTGGGGAATATTTTCTGTCGGTTGTAAACTTTTTGACCGATTGATTATATTTTCTACTGGCTAGGGTCATCTTCCAGCAGGGCCGCGCCTAGCTTCACGGTACGGTACAATAATAAAAACCTCCATATTATTTAAATAAATTAAGGTATGTTTCCCTTTGTAGTGCAGTTATACACAGTTTGTAAATAAATAAAAAAGAAGAAGTACCCTGATCACCAAAAAGCAAAAGTACTTCTAACAAATGAACAGGTTAAAAATAAACATTAGGTATAGTGTTCCCCCGCCAGTACATTGTTGATACCTTTCACCTTCTACCAAGCCCATCTGCACACTCAAGACACAACCACATTCTTTAAGGTTGCTATAGTAGCATTGCGGAACCACAAGAACTTCTTCGTGTCGGTATTGTCTTTTATCCGATACGCGGACGCATACCTATATCCGTTTTGTGATTTGAATTTTTAATTTTTTTTTCTTTCATTCTTCGAAGAGGGATAATGAAGTGGAATAATTAACGGTTGGGGAATTAGTTGGATACCAGATTTGATATGTGATAGTTGATTTATTATTATTATTATTATTTTATTGTGTGTTAAAGTTTATGAAAGGATAATATACAGGAAAGATGTTTTCGGTAAGTTAATATATATGATTTAGTTTTAATTGAAATGTTCTGTATACAGAGTTCGGCAAAAGTCCGGGACCGGACAAATATCGAAGAAAAGATGAATTTTTTGGAAAATCTTTTTAAACCACAAATTTAACTCCATTTTAAACTATAATTTGAAAATATTTTGAAATATACAGGGTGTTCTAATAAAGAGTGGCGTATCAAAGTTATATTTTTTCTTATGGAACACCCTATATTTTATTATATTTTCTGATTGCCCCTAAAAAATATGATACTCCTTTATAATGGTTCCCTATACCTAAATACAGAGGGTTCCGAGTTATGCTGACTTTTTTAAAAATGTGAACATTTTGAAAAAAGTTAATAACTCATTGATAAAACAAATTTTAGCAAATATTCTATTATATCTAAATAGTTGGACTTTCGTTGAATGTATTCCACGATTGAGTACTAAATATCTCTTTACAGGGTGTTCCATTTAAAATAAGCCTGATACTGCACATTGAATGATCTAATAATGAAACTGAAAATTCTGAACACCCTGTATTTTAATAATTGATCATATTCAAAAAAATGTCCTCTTTCGAATGGTATAAGCGTGTCCTATACCTAGGTATTATTCTTTTCGTGAAATTTACAATTTTCTTAAATTGTATGCTAAATCCATTTTAAAACATCTGCAATTCTCTCTAAATTTCAAACTAATGATCTTGGCATAGTTGTTGTAAGAAACTATAGTCTATATAGAAAGGACAAGGAGTAATAAATCATTCATTTAAGTAGATTTCATAGACGTACCAAAATATATTTTAAGAGGGTATACCGTAAGGTACATTTTGTATTGAACGAATGAGTTGCAGCTATGCTAAAGAATATACGATTTAGGTCAGAGGTAACGGGATGTACTAATTTTAATAAAAAAAAGTGATAGAGGTACATAAATTTTAGTAAGTTTGATAAAGAAAGGCAACACAGTTTATTCATAATAGAAAACAAACCAATCTGTAACAATAATTATTTTATATATTTTTGTTCTTTTTGTAAGAAGATTAATTCAAACTTTGAATATTGTCACAAATAAATTACAATGAAATATATTTTTTTTAAATTAATTAAAGTCAAGATAGCAAGATATCGTTACAATTTTTATTAAATTCAAAGAAGCAAAAGAATATTTTTTATTTGTATTACTCCTATATGTAGTGTTTGGGGAATTTTTCTCAGAAATTTTAAATGGCAAGTGGCCTACTGTAATCGGCTTAATACGATTACACCTATTTACAGATTATTTGATTATTGAGAGGGATTTTCCAAACAACCCAGTTTTCTTAGAAACATTATCGGGAATATTATTTTAAAAGAAAGCACGGGGGACTATCACGAAGATATGAATGAGGATGTCTTCGAGGAATGGTTTGTTCAAATGTTGGATCTGATTCCAAAAGGGGCTGTTATTGTTATGGACAACGCAAGTTACCATTCACGGTTACGAGAAGCATTGCCCACAAGTCGTTGGCGTAAAGCAGAGCTTTTGGAGTGGCTTATTCCGAAAAATATTAAGTTTCCAAAAGATCCACTAAGGAAAGAACTTTACAGAATTGCAAAAATGAACAAGAATAAATACAAAACCTACATTGTAGAAGAAATGGCTTCTTCTCGTGGTATATCAGTTCTTCGACTTCCCTCTTACCATTGTGAACTTAATCCCATAAAATTAATATGGGCTCAGGTAAAGGGGGAAGTTGGAAAAAAATACTACTTTTAAAATAAACGATGTTATGAAATTGTTTGAGAGTGCTGTAAGTCATGTTAGTAAGGAAAATTGGACAAACTGTATCGAGCATGTTATCAAAGTAGAGGCAAATATGTGGAAAATTGACAATATTTGTGATGATTTAATCGACCCTATTATTATTAATGTCAACAACGATTCTTCCTCTTCCGAGTCGGATATAGAATAAAATGTAAGTAATAAATGTATTCCAATAATTATTTCTTTTCATTTTTCATTATATTATAATTAAAAACGTATTTTTTTCCAAAATACACTCCACTGCATTGCTTTATTGCTTATCTGCTAATCCTTTAACAATGACGAAACCCTAAACTTTGCTACAACTGAAACAAATACGGGGTCGATCTACCTGGATTTTAGATTTACGGAAGAAATGTAATTTAAAGTAAGAGATTTATCAAAAATTTCATGGTGCTCCCTGTAAAGGTTTTGCATACTTAATTAGGGTTTATTACTCCTCGTACTTTTTGTACATACTATAAACAGATCACGTTTCAAGCCTTCAGAAAATATAGGGTTCTGCTATCCTATACCGAGTGGTTAAAAAAACATAGCCACTCTCACAGAAAAATCACTATCTACTTAGACATTTTATGAATTAACAAAAAACAAAAAAGTTACACACAAAACGAGTGTTATGTTGAAGATTGGTTTAATTATTATTATTTAGAGCATTAAAATACAACATGAATAAAAACGGAACTAACAACAAAAGTAATAAGCTTTTTTTGTTTTTTTGTATAATTATTCATTTATACAGTGTTTATTATGAAAATAACGAACGTTTATTGTTTGGTATAAGGATTATCAGAAAAATTTTAATGGGGGTAGATATACAGGATATCCCATTGAAAGAAATGTAAGTTTGTATTATAATATGTATTTTTTGGGGTGAGATACAACCTAAGACATCTATTATTGTGTGGCCTATCTTCTTCTTAGTTTCTGAGGAAAGTCTCTAAGGTTACATACCTTTTTTATAGTTCTTTTCACTATCTAAGAAACTGACTTGATTTGACTTGCAATAAAACCATAGAATTTACTGTGCAGAGCCGCCCGATAGCTGATGGAAAAGAAAAAGTACT
The DNA here is from genome assembly GCA_910591695.1 of Galerucella pusilla. Classification (NCBI taxonomy): domain Eukaryota; kingdom Metazoa; phylum Arthropoda; class Insecta; order Coleoptera; family Chrysomelidae; genus Galerucella; species Galerucella pusilla. The sequence continues at coordinate 38,199 of CAJUYI010000395.1, forward strand.
AAGTAAAGTAAGACCCTTGCAGAAAGAACAAGATACAGACTAAGTAGAGAGGGAATAATTAAAAAAAAAACAACCTCCTCATTTCTTAGAAATCAGACAACCTGGGACATGCCACAAGACGGTATGATGAAAAAGTAGAACTTTTCAAAGAAATTCGTTACGGAATTGAGCAACAAGAAGAAATGGGATCCAAATACCATTACCAGACTTGGGAAGAATGCCATTCAATGGTACACAGACGGCTCAAAAGCAAAAGAAGGAACTTGGATAGCAATATTTATACTAAAAAGAGTTGAAATTTATTAATAACTATCTTATTTGAAAATAGTTGGGTTAAAGTTTTGTTTGAAGGAAATCTGAATTATTTTTTTGGCATTAAAGAACCTTGTCTTTCGAAAATAGTAACTACGCGTTTAAGAGAGACAGGATAATCTTTAGAAAATATAAGAAACGACATAGCTCACCTATGTCTTTTAAAACACAGACGGCTCAAAAGCAATAGAAGGAACTGGGATAGGAGTGTTCGGGCCAGGAACCAAACACTCTGAAAGCTAGTGAAGAACCCCAAGTATCTTTCAAGCGGAAATCCACGACATAAGAAAGTGCGCCCAGTTCAATATTGATAAAGGATACAGAAGACAAAGGATTATCATAATGTCGGATAGTCAAGAAGCCATTAATTAGACAAACTCAATTAACTAGGCGAGAACAATATATTCTTTTTTTAATTTTTTGGGAAATTAAACCACAATATTTTTAAATTCTTTACAATATAGTCACAATACTATGGATTCCAGGACACTCTGGAATAGAAGGAAATGAAATAGCAGATGAACTAGCAAAGAGGGAGACTGAAATACCTTTCTGGGGGGCCTGAACTTTTTTGCGGAATCAGCCCCAATGTAATATTGAAAGAAATAGATAAAGCCGAGGAAAAGAGAAGATCTGACCTTTGGAAAGATCTAGTAGTGCTTATACAATCAAAGACTCTTCTGGGTGACTACAACCTGTTGAGATCAAATGAATGCATAAGTCAAAGTAAAACTGAGCTAAGAGTTTTAACACTACTAGTTTCTGAGTTTCTGAGACTCTCCTCAGAAACTAATGAGAAGTAAGAGGGCACAATAGATCTTTTAGGTCTCAGTGAATGTCTTTCTTAAATACATACATACATACAAAGTAAGACCCTGTGACGGCTAATACTTTTATGGCTTTATTGCACGTCATTATCCCATATCTAAGGTCAGTATCTAATGAAAAAAACTATACCTAATAATTTTATTTTGACTGCTTCACTCTGTATAGTTTCATCAGCTTGTTGGAATTTTATTATTTTTAATAAACACGCAAAGGTTGATTATTCATTAAACTACTTCCATTTTTGGATAACGTTGGCGTTAAATTTTTTTATTTTTTTTATTTTCGGATCGAAGCCATTTATTGTTCACGTTTTAAACGGCCCAATCGGGCGAAAACAGCTTTGGCGAGGATATAAAATGATTTTTTATAACGTGATTATTATTTCTGTTTGAATGAGTTGGATGAACTCGGCTAAAAAAGGCCTCGAAAAACGAAAAAGGAAAATCTGAATTTACAGTTTTTGTTTTTAATTAAATTTTATTTTAAAATCCAGGATCCTACACATGGTAATTTGAAGTTCTGACTTACTAGGACTCTCCAAGTATTAATAGTAGGTAGTTTTTGAGTTACATATTTTGAAAAAAAAGTATACAGTGTGTTCTTTGTATGACGTCTAGTATGACGTAGGCATCCGATAAGAGAGGATTTTCCAAAATTCTACCCCCCAAACGGGGTAAAAGCGGGGGCAAAATCTACTTCAAATTTTGCATAAATATTCTTCAACATATAGAAGACTTGCTTCGTATTTTATTGAAGCTCATCGCTTTTAAAGGGTTTAAAAAGGGGTAAAAAGTTATTTTGGGAGTGACAAGTTTATATCAGTAGTTTTGATTTAAATTACATTCTATTAAAAGCAATTAGTTTATGCCGAAATATTTATTTTATTTTGATTTTTGGTGATTTAATTTTATTTTATTGGGGACATTTTTGGTAAATATAAATGGGGCTTTTTCGAAAAATGGCTCAAATTTTTTTTCTCACAACAATTATTGTTGTTAAAATATGGTATTTCATATAAAATTAAGTAAGGGAATCCATAAAAACCCCACCCCCTACTGGAATATGTTTATAAACTCGGATTTTGCGAAAAATGGCTCCAAATTTTTTCCTCGCAATTATTTTTGTTAAGAAATTGTATCCCATAAAAAATTTAGTAGAAGAAGCCCATAAAACCGCATAAAAACCCCACCGTTTACCCGAATTTCACTAAATGTTAACGTTTTTTTGACTTGTTGACGTTTGTTTTTTGTTTGGGTGTTGGTTTGTTGGGGTGCTGTGTCTTGGTTTTGGAGGGTTGGGTTCTTTCACACCTTTTTTGTATTTTTTAAAATTTTTTCATATTCCCCTCCTCAATATTGCATAAAATATCCATTTATTAATAAAAAAAAAGCCATTTTCCACAATTTTTTTGGCAGTTCAAATTAAAAATAAAATAAAACCCCACTTTAAATCTAGTTTCTAGAATTATTTTTAATTTTAAGCAGCTTTTTTGGATAACGTTTCACTAGCTGCCCAATTTTGCCCAATTTTATTGCCAATCAACCTAACATATTTCTCAAGGTTATGAGATGATTTAGCCAAAAAATTAATAAGCTTATTGAAGTAAACTGGGGTGACATAGAACATTTGTTATAAAAGGTTTTTAGGTAGGACTGTTCGTTTCTGATATTTCCGATATGTTATTAAAATTGTAGGTACCTACTTTTATTTAGATATTTTCAGAACCACAATTTGTTTTTGATCTATCCGTTCATTTAATAGTTGTGCTCCTCATTGTTGACACGGATTGAAGTTTTATTTGCGAGTTAAATGCAATTCACTGGTCCAAAACATTGACATAGATATTACACATCAAAATTGGGCAGCTTCTTGTTTAGCTTAAAATATCTCGAAAAATATTGACTTTATCGTTATGGAAAAAGAGTACTCTATTTACGTAAAAAGTATTGGAGAATCGAAAAATTGTGCTAAAATTTCTATTCCGCCAGTGTCGTAGAATTTGGGAACGATTAACCTGTCACTTGCCCCAGTCGTACGCCTCTGGTAGTAGCCAGAAACGTTTGTTCAATATAATTTAGTAGGGCGTATACTGTCTACACTTTTTGCAAAATATGAAATGAATACATAAAACAGTTTTAAAGTACTAAGCACAAATAGTTTTCAAATTTTTAAACAAAACACCCTGTAACTAAGTAAGCAGCTACATTTTATCTTCTGTATGTTCCTTGTGGTATATTATTCATGTGTGTAGCTAGTATATCAGCCGATTGTAGTCAAATTTGGTTACCAATGTTAGAAAGAGAAATTTCCAATAATCAATTACCTGCGTTATCAGGATAGCATCATAAGTTTTTATCCAGGTTTTCTTATGATTTATAATTTGAATAGTTGTTAATCGATACACATTTCAATACACAAAATCACAAAACTGAGTATACATATTTCAAAAACTTAAATATTCATACACAAAAAAGCTATTAAGAAACGCGTTTTATTAACAACATTTCCAATATAAGCGAAAGAAACGCGCTATCCCAATAAAAACCGTTCCTGGAACGTGCACTTCACTGGACTTCCATTTCTAGTAGACTATCATATCGTTGAAATGTCATAAAATGAAGTGTTTCATTTCACATTTTGCCACAGATATGATCTACTATGAATGGACCTTAATAAAAATTTGATAACAAAATTTTGCAGTCTTGAACTTCAAAATAATTTTTGATTGTCTAGTTGTCAAATTTTTTCTGTTGTGTCAGTTAGGGATAAAAAAATTAATTTCTACTTATTTTTTCTTGACAACGGTATCTGGAACGCTACCGAAACGTTGAAATAAAGAATTCAAAAATATTGTGGTTTAATTTCCCAAGAAATTAAAAAAAGAACAGCTACATTTTATTTAGGTATTTTGGGTTGAATCTTCATAATTTGAACTCATTTCCAATTAGTAATGAATCACCCTGTATTTAAAAAAAATTAATTTACACCAATTCCTTCATTAAAGAAAAACTAGAATACTCAAACATTATACATTTCCGATAGCCTATCGCTTCCATTAACTTTATATTAAGATAATTTCATTTTAATAAGAAAAGCAATTATTTATGGTTATAACTTTCATTCTCTAATGTATTGTGGGAAATACTACACATCTGCTATACTTTCCTACAGACTTTAGATAATCCATTCAACTAACTGAATGTGAAAGTAAAACTACCTATCGGGTGCATTCTAATTATTATTATTATCAATCTCGGACAAACAATAACATTGTATCTTAAATTAACCTTAAAAAAAATTCGAATTATACCCATCCTATGAGATTTAAATTTTTTTTATAATTTGTAAATTCACTTCTATCAATATTATAATTTTGATTGTTTTGATGATGAACGGTTAATGACCGGATGGATTTTTAATTTTTTTTTTAAATTAGAATCGAAAGTAAAGAAGAATATTAGATTTTGACTTCATCAGTTGAAGTTAGTCATATACTTTGACACGGAAGAAAATAATAATAATAATAAGAGAGGACAGTTACTCAAATTGAAGAAAAAAAGAAGAAGTTTAGGTTAGAGTGAAAGTGAGTTGTTTTCATTCGCATCTTGGTTTAAATTTATTAATAAAATGCTTCAAATTCAAATAGAAGAGTTCAGTCTAATTCCAGTATGGCCATGATATCTGGGAATAGAGGAGTTCATTCTAAGGTCAGTATGGCCAATAAAAAGTGTTTTTTCTGACAAGAATGACATTTAAGGTCTACTATTCAAAACATAAGATTTTTGCGTGTTTTTTATCATTGCGAACATCTATATTGCTTTATTAAAATAATGAATACATCCCCGAAGCGTATATCTTGAAATTTAAATTGACTTTTTAGCTGAATACTCAACATATCGGAGGCCAATAATTCTAGGAATTGTTGGCAAGTCACCATTTCATTTCTGTTATCTGTCACTAGTTATGTCAGATGTCAGTGGAAAAAGTAATTAGAAGAATAGAGATACAACTAACTAGAAATGCTACAAAAATCTAATCGAAAATGGACATTCACAATTAAACGAATATCAACAAAAATAAATATAACTGACATTTGACATAACTAGTGACAGAATAACAGAAATGAAATGGTGACTTGCCAAAGGTTCCTAGAATTATTGGCCACCGATATGTTGAGTATTCAGCTGAAAAGTCATTTCAAATTTCAAAATATATGCTTCGGGGGTGTATTCATTAATTTAATAAAGCAATATAGATGTTTGCAATTATAAAAAACATGCAAAAATCGAATGGTAGACGTTAACTGTCATTCTTGTCAGAAAAAAACACTTTTTGTTGGCCACACTGACCTTAGACTGAACTCCTCTATTGAACAGAATAAACAACATAGTGATAGATGTCAACCTTTTTGTCCCGAACAAGCTCGAACATCCCAAAGAAGGAGAAAGAAGAAGCTGAAACTGTTTTATGCAAAGACTATTGACAACTTCACATTTAAACTAGTGACGTATATGCATTATAAGTTGCATAATTTTAGTAAATTTTTATTTTCTTTTTTGTTAATAAAATTTGCGACACATTTTTCAACAAATAATTCTTCTTTTCTCTAACTTTTTCTTTTTCTAAAAATTGACTTTTGACTTACTGCCTACTGCATTATTTCGACCTCCAGAAGTCTTCTAAAGAATCAACTTGCGTCTGATCTTTTCTCACAACAAGTAAACGACCTTGACGCTTTAAAATTTATGAATACAAGAATATTTCAATCTGTACTAGGATTGAATTGGGTAAGGTTAAAACCAAATACCGATCTTAATGTTAATTATTACATGGATAATTTTGTAAATCTAGTTGACCTCATATTGTTTTACCCATATTTTTAAATAAAAGAAACCACATTAAAATGGGCTTTTGGAATGTACAAGATGATTGAAAATATTTTACTTACAAGATGTTCGTTCTAATTGTATTTATATTATTTTTGTTAATTTTTTGGGTATAATATCCTCCAAAAGACGTTGGACGATGTCCACAGTTGGTGTCAGAGGGAACAGATGTCTGTTAACCCTGGCAAAACTGTAATAGTTCCCTTCACTAGAAAAAGGAAGTTGGAGGATCTTCCACCACTTTCCTACAATGGTGAGGTTATTCCATTTGCAGCGGAAGTAAAATATTTGGGGATTATCCTAGATAAGAAACTAACTTGGAACGCTCACTTGGAAAAAGTTATCCATAAGGCCAGACTATCTTTGTGGACATGTCGCAGGATCTGTGGAAAATCTTGGGGCTTGGGACCCAAACAAATCTATTGGATATATGTGATGATTGTTAGACCAATGATCACATATGGAGCTATTGCCTGGTGGCCAAAAGCTTTACAGCGAACGGCCCAAGCAAAGCTCTCTGGTTTACAGAGACAGGCTTGTCTGGCAATCACTGGTGCTATCAGCTCCACACCGTCAGCAGCCATGGAAATCCTTCTGGACCTACCTCCTCTCCATATATTTTTGGAAAGAGAGGCTAGATGGACAGCATACAGAATTGTACATATTTCTAAATGCACAAATCAGGCTTATGCAGAACGAAGCAGAATACTAGCGGACAGTGAAAGTCACAGTATTCTGGGAATGACCTCCGACATAATGCCTCCAACAGTAAACTACGACCTGCCTTACACCGTCATAATTCCAAATAGAGATGAATGGGTCCTCCGTATGGATGAACTATTAAGAGCAGACAGCTGTTGGTACACAGGCGGCTCAAAAACACCCTCAGGCTCTGGTGCAGGTGTATACGGGCGCAGACCTAGGACAGAAATTTCAACCTCTCTAGGATCCTATGCAACCGTATTTCAGGCGGAAATTTACGCCATTGTTTCATGTGTGGAGAGAGTGGAGCAAGCCAATCTCATACATAGAACAATAAAAATTTTCTCGGACAGCCAAGCGGCTTTAAAAGCACTTAGCTCTTGCCGTGTAACGTCGAAATTGGTTTTAGACTGCCAAAAAAGACTCTCCTCAATAGGAGAACTCAATAAAGTATTGCTGGTCTGGATCCCTGGCCATTCTGGCATGGAAGGAAACGAGAAGGCAGACTTTCTTGCAAGGGAGGGTGCCGCACGTGTTTCTATCGGACCAGAACCCACAATTGGCATCGCAATAAGTTTTGCCAAACAAACACTAAATACCTGGACAGCAAGAAGAGCTTTAGACTTCTGGCATAATTTACCAGGATTGGTTCATTCAAAGGCTTTTATACATCCTTCGAAGTATGTCTCCAAACAAATGTTAGACCATAGCAGGCATGACCTACGTTGTCTAACAGGCCTTTTAACAGGCCACTGTCATCTGAATCATCATATGCTAAAACTTGGACTGTCGGAAGATCCGACTTGCCGTCTTTGTTTGGAAGATGATGAAACAGCAGAACATATAATTTGTGCCTGCCCCGCCGCGGCTCGAATCAGGTATCTGATGTTTGGCAGGGTCTCTCTCTCGCCGTCGGACCTGAAATATCATTCACCAAATAAAATAATCGGCTTTTTTGTTTGGTGAAATCTGAATAGGTGTGAGCCACAATAGACTCTTGTGAGTCGCAGTGGAGGGCCTTATAGAGCCAATCACCACAAACCTAACCTAACCTAACCTAACCTAACCTAATTTTTTGGGACCGAAACGTTGAGTTGAAAATTTATTTTTTCGTATTTTATCTCATATGTTTTCTAATACATTTTTTTGTATCCTTATACACTCTGTTATTTATAAGATGCAACATGAGGATTCCTGTACAAAAACTATCAAACGTGAGCTAACTTTTTTATCAAATAGCGTTCATAAAAAATAATAACAGATTTGGAAAGGTCCTTGAAAAATAAGTTCAAATGCACTTTTAATTTTTTAAATTCGCTCTGGTTCAATACAAAATTGTATGATTATGTTTAAAAAAGTCGAACTTCATTTTCGAATACTTTCAACCGCGTAGGAGATAGCCAGACGGGTAGAAGCACGGAAAAATTGAAAGTTAAACGTGAAGTAACGCGGTTCGATTCCCCGCTGTGGTGTTTTCAGTATTCGAAAGTGGTATGAAAATGGAGTTCGACTTTTTTTAAAATAATCATACAATTTTGTATTGAACCAGAGCGACACTTGACAGTTTTGTATAGGAATCCCTATTTCGCGTCATGTAAATAACACAAGTCATTATTTAAATGAAGTTATGTATAAAAATAAATTGAAAAAAAAAATTATATAACGAATTTATGTTTTAATGGACGAAAAAAATTAAGCAGCGTCTTTGAATACTAATTAATTTAAATTTAATATTAATACGCGCATCATTCTTATATCATATATCCTCGTTTTTCCAAAAAAAAATTAATATTCTGCATAATGATTTCTTGACATTTTTCGCCAAATGTTAATTTGAGAAAATACATGACATAACTAATAAGATTATTATGTGTGATGCAAAAGAAATTACGCATTTAACAGATTTCACTTTTCATATTTGATTACCAATATCGATTACATCTCATATGGAACAAAATACTTTTTTATATTTCTTTCAAATTGATGTAAAATTACCCACCGCTCCCAGTACCTTGTTTTTCACCAGTTTGCATAGCTGTAGTGAAAAAAAATTAAAAAAGCGTTGAAAAGTGACATAACCTCAACTTTATTTCACGCTATTCATCCATTTTTCCACATATTTACCGACAAAATATAGCAAATTATCTCTTTTTTTTTCGTTTATTTAACGTCAGTCTACGTCAGTCAGTCAGTCTACTTGTATCTACTTCTATCATTAACTTCCCATTAATTCCTTTTCAAACCCTTTTTCTACGCCTTTGTCTATAAAACGTCGAATATCGCTAAAACCCCTTTTCTACGTTCCGCTGTGCTAAAATTGTTTTCAAATTGCACACGTCCCGACCCTTTGTTCTAAGATTTATGGCCTTTTCTTTTGTTATTTCAATGCCGCTTTTCTGTTTGATGTGGGACACGTGTTCATTTTAACCACTCTTGAAGAATTTGACCAAAGATTACAGAATTAAATATTTAATTCTGTAATCTTTGATTTGACCGTTAATTAATTGCCCCGCTCCAGTTTTGAATTCAGCAAATCAGGGTTGTTTATAACCGGCAATTTTCTTTTCTGGAGCTATTTTTTAGAGAGTCTTCTACTCTTCTATCAACTGTCCAGCAGAAAATATCAATATGTGCTAAGAGTGTTCTATCAATTGTCCAACAGAGAAGATGTGTTAAGAAAAGTCTTCCACTAACTGTGAATGCTCACTAAGAAAAATGTGATGAAACTTCGTCTCTTGATCGCTAATATAGCATAATTATGCTGGAAAATTACTAAAAAGTTTGGAGTTGACGATCCAGGTGCATAAAAGTATAGCGCCGAATGTTCAAATGCTTTCGTTTTAATATGAAATACCGTCAAAAGGCCTTATCGATGATCTGACTTCATCAATGTACTCTTTTTACTTGTTAAGAGGATAAAAAAAAATAAGTTGGCGCCCAATTTATCGTTTCTGTACCAGCCTTCTTGCTTGTATGATGGTTCCAATAAATCCTAATTTAGGCAAAGATCCAACCTTGGGATATCACAAATACCGTGTCTACCGGAACAACGGGCCAGGCTACACCCACTAGTGTTCCAAACAGTGGTAGCGTTTTTTAACGAGCTCAACATCCATGGACTCGGGACGTCTCCTCCGAAAGATGGCATATCTACATTATACCTCATGCTCATTGGTATAGTGCCTGAGAGCCTAAAGTGCACTAAAGTGTTTCGTTGCAGGCTGTACGGGCCCTATACGATGGTTTTCTCTGGCATGGTCACCCATCCAAGTACTAACCATGTTCGACACTGCTTGACTGTAATTATCGCATCAAAGGCCTTTCTATTACAGTGCTGGGTCGTCGCCCAAATTACCTTTGACAGCATGAACTGTAACTGATTTGACGTTCGAGATTGTGTAGTATAATTACATTTTGATTAATGTTTTTAAAATAGTGATTCAGTTTGCAGTTCGAAGAGTGGGACTTATCAGAGACCAGCAAACAGATGAGTGCTTACTTTCTTAAAAGGAATGTAGAAGTCAGTGAAGGACTGTCTATTGTCTCGCCTGATTACTAGCCTCGGCAATCAATTTTTAAACTCGACTTTAAACAATTATATCATACGAATCAGAGACCAGCAAACAAATGAGTGCTTACTTTCCTAAAAGGAATCATCATCATCTTATTAACAGCCTCGGCTGCGCCTCGCCAATAAATTTGTCGACTCGACAGTATACAAGGACTATGCTTCCAGCTTATGGAAAATAAAAGACCACTCAAATGCGGATATTTTGATACCAACTTATTCGTCTTGAAAAATAGAACATTTGATAACATTGCGCCAACGTTGTAATTTAATTAATAAACCCACAAAATCAGTTTATTTGTCAAAAATTTTCGATTCGATTACATAATCTAACCATTCAATAGGACACCACCTGCTGCGGTGAAACAGAGTCGGACTTGTGAATATAGTTGTACATACGATGAATACCCGTTTCGTCGAAACAAAATAATAGGATTCTATTTTTCAGTTGTATAAAGATATGATAGATTATAGATTGCAAATATTTATACTTGACAGATGCCCGACAGGTAATAGGAGTGCGCATCCATCTAATTGTAGACTAACAAGTTTTAACTACAAATGAAAATTAGGTCGGTTCAACCCTGTCTGGTTTTATTTATTCATTTCTTATCTCTTTGGTTTGTTTACGTATTTTCTCTCTGTCTTACTCATACAATCTCCGTAAGCGATTTTAAGAATAATATCATTAATTGTGAGTTAATTATAAAAGTGACAACATTGGCGCAAGTTATCAAATATTCTATTTTTCAGGACGATTAAGTTGGTATCAAAATATCAGCATTTGAGTGGTCTTTTATTTTCCATAAGATGGAAGCATAGTCCTTTGGTACCTAAATAATTATTTACCACTGTGTTCCTATACATGTATATATTTTTACATTTGATTATAAAAGACAATTTGACACTTAAACTAGTAAGTTCTTTGACTGGTAATTTCTCGTTTATTGTATTCATCTAACATCGAAGTTAATTCCATTCTTTCCTCCGCAATGTGTTGAATATTCGCCAGCAAATCGGGGTACGGATTGATCGCCTTGACGAAATCCTTTTGATCTAGCCGATAAATTTCCGATACCTCGACGGCAACCACTGAAGCTATTCGAAATGTATTTTTTATAAGAAGCGCTATTTCCCCGAAATGAGCGCCGTCTTCTAAATGGCACACTTCCTTGCCGGACTTGGTGTATATGGCTACCGTACCGGTGGATATAAAATACATACTAACCCCTGGAGTATTTGCTCTTATAATAACGTCGTTTACGAGGAAGACTTCTATTTTTAAACAGGAAATGATTCTTACTAGTAAATTTAACGGTAGATTCCGGAAAAACGTCACGTTTTCCACTAGCTTTTTGCAAGCGTGCATATTCATTTCCTGTCTAAGTTGTTCGGATATTGTAGATAAAATTTCGCTTTCTCTGAAATATTTCTTTTGGAATTTGAATTCGTAGTATGTTAAAATCCTCGTCCGCATTTGGGTCGGTAGTTGCTTGTGTCTCATGTATTCCTTGAGCTGTCTTTCCATAGCGTCGTATTTCAGAGCCGAGGACGTTTTTCCTGTATTGATTTCCATAATCATCGCTAAAATGTATATACAAAATAAACTAGATCCGTACCAAACGAAATACACTAAAATAATCTCCAATTCGGTCTTCGGTATCACTTTACCATATCCGGAATTGTAGAGCAACAAAGATTTGTGATGAAGAGCGTTTATGTATTTTATCCAAATGTCGTCGTTGATGAGATAACCTTCTTCTGACGTATCGTAGAAGGCTTCGAATCTTTTGTAGTAGATGATGTTGGCTCTAACGAATTCCACGACACAGCACATTATGTGCCAAAACAAAACGGTATTTACAATCACCATGGCGGTCATGTAGTTAAAATGATTAATTTGAAAGTAATTAGCGATAATTTTCGAGTACACTGTATATGTCCTAACCAATAAAAACCGAAATAGAGTTATCCATAATATTATAGCCATTTGTTTGGTATTCATTTTATAAAAAATATCGAAATACGTCGGAAATGAAGACAACACATCCGGAATTAGATTAGTCCTTAAATAATGTTTAAAAATCGACGGGAAGTCCAACATAACCTTTTGCATCGGTTCGTTGTAAAAGCCCGTAAAACAGTTCATCAATACGTTCAGTATTAAAAATGAATCGAAAAATAATCGGAATATATTCAAAACGGGATCGAAAGCAAAATTCGGATCTCTAAAATCGAATATTAAATATAAAAATGAAGTGACTATAAACTGATATAAAATCACCACTATCATTGTCACTGCCCAAACTATTCTGCCTATACTAAACGGATGTATAGCATAAGGGTAATACGTTAAATGTCTTCTTCTTTCTTCCGATATGGCACCGAAACTTCTTAGATGGTGAGTGTAAAATTTACTGGTTTCCGATACGACCCTCATTCTGACTAACCATCGCCGAAGGTAGTGAATGAGAGAAGTTCCTGGTGCGTAATCTACATCGTAATCGTCCGATATACCTTCAAGTGTACAGTCGTGTCCATAATTCAAGAAGGTTTTTTGAATTCCCGACTTGTTATCTTTATAATATTTCTGTATATGCTTTGGCATGTTTTCGGTAGATTTTTTCGGTTGATTATTAAACATCTTTATATCTCTAAACTTTTCAGGAATATTTGTTAAGACGACTGAAATACAAAAATAGATAATGTTCCTTTGTACATAAAAAAACGGCAGTTCTTACCTTCATGTTACATAATCGTTATTCAGCAATCTACGGAAATCTTTAGTTCTATTCGGTTTGAGCATTAGGAGAAATAGTAATCGTATAAATTTCATTGAACATGAATTTTTAAAAATAAATACATCTAGATGCTATATCCAACGACGAAAATGGTATATTTTATTGTGGTGTTTTATTATTATTGCGGTAGAATTAACTGTCAAAGTGACACGTGAAATGTCAGTAAAAATATAAGCACATGACGCTGTCATAGTGAACTGTCTGAGTTGAATTGAATAATAATTGGAATGCCAGAAGACGAAAAAAGCGATCAACAAAGGAGCTAAGCGATTCAAATAGTCCTAGATCCCAGAACGATCTAGGTATCCCTTAATTAAGTCACTTGAGTACCACTTAACTCATATTTGGTTATGTGTTCTATAATGGAAGTTATGGTGGACTCCGTTTTACGTAAGAAGAAGCCACTTGAAAGTTGCAATCGTAATCAGTAGCGAAACATTTTCACATTTTGTAGGTTAACACAAAATAACTAATAGAGTTCATACAATACCCTTCTTGGTGTGCGTCATCGATTGTGAAGTGTATCAGGGTTTTGGGTATAAGTTTATTTTATTTGCTATTTTGACATATAGCTAACCTTAAATTTGACAAATAAAATCATCAGGATCGTATTCAGCCAAATTCTAAAAGGCTTTGAGATTTATAATTACCAGCTTCTTTTTCTAACTGAAAATACCCGAGAACTTTCAAAATGCTGATATTTTTTCGTGTATCTAGGCATTTTTGTATTATTTAAATAGATAGATAGATAGATAGATTTATTGTGTCTAAGATAAATCTTTTCACAAGGGTTCGGTACAAAATATAAAGTAAAGAATTAACATAATTAGAGATACAATATGACATAGACATAGTTAATACAAAAATAAAAGTATAAAATATCTGTGTACTTGATGGTAATGTCAATCATTCACCATGTGCAAATGCTCGCAGCTTTATGATACTAATAATGCTATGAGCTAATTCAGTTAGTTTAAAAAATCCATTTTGTGTATTATTAGTGTTAAGATAGTGTACTAGGTCATCAATATTATGAACATTGTGAAAAAAACTATTTTTTCTTAGAGGGCTGTAAATGGGACATTCAAAAAGCATATGATGTAATGACTCCAGGGAATCCATATTACAGACAGTGCAATTATCAGTGCTGTTGATTATATAAAAATTTCCTTTAAAAGACAATTTTAAAAATGTTTTACTACACGTTCTAAGTTGCGCTATTATTCTGGTTATATAGATGTGAGCGGGTATTTGCAAATAACTGTTATTTTCACCAACTAGTAAGTGTGAGTATAGTAAAGAGTAACTAGAAGCAACCTTTTTGTTCATGTCACTATCAAGCAGGCGTTTTCGCAATTTGTCTAGAATAAGTCTATCTAAACTGCGTACATTTGTACTTAAATAATTTTCCCATAGACGCTCACATTGCGCATAAATAAACAATTCTTTAAGTTGCGTCACCCAATTATACTTTGAATTATTATCAGATTCTAACTGAGCAAGTCGATTGAAGCAAATTTTTGAAAGTCTTGAAGAGTCCATTTCTTTCAGCTTGTTCATCCAAAGTAAGGCATGTTTGAAAACAACCATTGACAAATGATCGGAACATGTTTCCAAGCGTACAATGTAGTCTGGGGTATTCTTTGACAGACTTAGAAGTTTTTTGAAAAAGTTTACCTGTACGCGCTCTATAATATCAGTGTAACGTAGACCCCATATACCAATTCCAAAGGAAAGAGAAGATAAAATAATTGAATTGTATAAATTGATCCGTGATTCCCAAGTATTCATTTTTGACCGACACATTATATCCATTACTGCTCCAATAGCCCGATTAGCTTTGATTTTAGAATTCTTAGCCATGGTGCAAAACAAGGCTGTGGAGGAGAAATCAACACCCAAGTAGGTAAACTGCTTTACTGTTTCCAGACAATATCCACTATAATGAAATTTTTTGTTTTCATTATGTACATGGCCACTTTTTGCGAATATCATTACTTTGGTTTTATCGGTATTGACTGCAAGTTTGTTATCAAAGCAATAAGACTCGAGTACCTTTAGTTTTCGCTCTATATCGATTGGAGAGTCGCCAAGAATAACTATATCATCTGCGTATTGAAGCATTAATACGTCTTTGTTGCCGTCAATAGCAAGTCCATTCAGATTTTTTGAACGAAAATAATCTTCAATGTCAGATATGAAAATAGAAAAAATTAGGGGACTAAGTGATTCTCCCTGCAAGACACCTTCCGAGATGTTGTATTTTTTACTGTATGAGTTTTGTTGCTTGATTGAGAATGTTGCGTTATCGTATATCTGTTTTAGAATTCGAATGTGTTTAGAACTAATCCCAAATTTATAAAGTTTCAACCAAAGAAGTTTATGATTAATACTGTCAAATGCTCTTTTTATTTAAATAAATATAACAATCAAGCTGATTAATATTCACTTTTCATAAATAATAATTGATCGTAAACATCAAGGTACAGATCTTACGACTTCGACAATTGCGGAACTAGCCAAACCACAGATTATAAAGAGAACAGATACGAATCCCGGTAAAACATCAAACGATATTTCAGCTCCGTCGTCAATTACATTGGACCTTTAACTCGGTATGGCCGCGATGTTGCCAGTTTAAAATATTTTCTGAATTTCTTACCAAATTGCAGTGTTGACTCGGGGACAATAACAATTTCTAGTTCCGGGTCTAGTTTTTTTGGAAGTTTCCACTAAATCTTTGAAACTGCGCCATGAATTGAAACAATAATCATAATCGAATATTTTGATAATAATTTGTAGCACCAAAGTTAATATCAAAAACTTTAAAATTTGTTTTATCATAGGTCGGGATATTAAATTACATACTCTCATCCTTTGGAAATCGAAAGAACTTTATTTTTCTTTCCGAATAAAATTTATTTGGATAGTCTCTGTATGAACAATACACTCCGCCGTGATGTTTAATCATTTTATAAGAATAATAATCTATACCACTATATTTTTATAGTTAATATTACCACAACGCACAATCGATTAGTCAAATAACACAATTAATATCGCCGATTGAACACCTTCAAACAATGAAGCAAACAAAAATGGCGTTATGAATTTTGAGCACAGATTACAAGTGATTTTGAGCATGTTTTGACATTTTGATTATGTTAGGTTAGGTTAGGTTAGAATAAAGCAAACAAAAACAGATACACAGGAACTTTCTGTAGGTATGAAGCAACTTAGACCAGTTAAGATACGTGAATGTGCATTTGCTGACGATCTAGTTATAATGGCCAATACAGAGAAAGGTCTTCAAAAAAATATAGTCACATGGAATAGAACTCTAAAATTGAATGGAATTAAAATAAATGCAAATAAAACAAAAATAATGATGATAGCAAAAAATCAAGAAAGGTTGAATATATAAACCAACAGGTTACCCACTTTAAATACTTAGGAACAACAATTGACAGCACTGGTAAACAAGATAGAGATATTATGGAAAGAACAGGAAAAGCCATAAAAACTTACCACATGCTGAAACCAGGATTTATTAATAAGAAGGAAATATCAAAAATAATCAAAATGACAGTATTCCAAACAGTTTTCAGACCGATACTTACTTATGGCAGCGAAACGTGGGTATTAGCCAAGAAAATGAAGAGTAGAATACAAGCTATAGAAATGAAATACCTGAGATCTGTGAAAGGAATAACAAAACGAGATAGAATAAAGAATGTAGACATAAGAGAAATGAAGTCCATGCTAGATTATATAGAAGAAAGACAACTGAACTGGTGGGGACACCTACAGCGAATGGTGGATACTAGACTAGTTAAAAATGTATGGGAAGCAAAGGTGATTGTTAAAAGAGACAGAGGTAGACCCAAAGAATCCTGGGATAACTACATAGCCAAAATATTGAAGGAAAGAGGAAAAACAATTACTGAAGCAAAACAATTAGCAAAAAATAGGAAAGAATGGAAAATTTTTGTTGAATCTTGAAATTTTGAGAAATCTCCCTACACCGAAAGGTAGAAGGGAATTTGGTTATATATATAGGTTAGGTTGGCCGTCACCGTTATTGTGCATGGTTGCTAAGGACGTGGTTTGTGAAAAAAGTATATATTTATGGTATGATTTTTATACATTTTAAGCTTTTTAATTGTATAATTCTTTTAATGATAATAAAATTGATTTAAAACAAGTAA
>CAJUYI010000395.1:55987-66105 GCA_910591695.1 Galerucella pusilla
AGTAACCGACCTGGTTACTGGACATTGCACTCTAAGGAAACATTTGTGCAGAATGGGAATAGTCAGTGAACCTTTCTGTAGGAAGTGCGAACTAAGGGATGAAACACCTATTCATATATTCTGCTCATGTAAGAACTTAGAAGGACTCAGACAGAAGCATTTTCGAAAGGAAACTATACAACCATCAGAACAACTTAAAATCCCCCCAAATAAGCTAGTGGCCTATATAGAGGACACGAAACTTTTGGAGTGGAAGTAGATAACATTGGGAATGGTACAATGACTTAGGTCAAGTGCCCGGGCTGTTGAGCACAACCCAAACGTCTGAATGAATGAATGAATGAATGCACCTCCATGCCTCAACCTTCCCCACCAACAAAAATCACCCCCTACTTGCGATATGTCGCTGAAAACTTGTAAAAACTACTCTGCACTTAATGGAGCTATTAATTTTTTATGAACTAGAGGACCAAGAACCAAGAGGACGATCTAGCTCTAGATGAAAATTTGTTGAGCTTTCAGGAAGCGGACACCTCCTCATTATGTAGTAGGTATTAGTTACAGGAACTAATTGAGATCTAAATATCTATAGTGCCCACTTAGTTTCTGTGGAAAGTCTCAAAGACTTACTAATGGTCAGATCTTCTCTTTTTTGAGCTTCACTTTATTCTTCCAATATTACAAAAGGGTGTTTCAGTCCCCTTCTTCTAGTTCATCTGATATTTCATTTCATTTCTTTTCCGGAAAGGGAGGTCCCTTTGAGTGGCCTTCTATACACCCCACGAAAATTATCGCATCACTCATTATTTTTTAAATATTTTAAATGTGTTGCCTGTTTTTCAAATTTTATTATTATTATTACGAATCAAAACACCAATAGATACGCCTTTTGCAACATTTATTTTATATCAGTTTAATCTACAGAGGACAGAAAGTTTGATTTCCCAAAACATAGAAAACATCTATTCAAACAAATGAACGGTGCTTAAACTAAAATCAGCCAATGAATTTCTAATAGCGTGTGTTGCCGCCCCTCGCTCTAATGGGCTTGTTAAAAAAAAATTTTTCAGTTAATAATAGAAACTAAAACTCATTTTAAACAGATTCCCAAAATTTTAGATTTCTCCGCGAACGTTTAAACCTTCAACTTAATTAAAGAAATTGGATTGAACGAAAACGGGGCGTGGTTACCTGTGACGTCACACTGCATATGCTATACCTAACGTTTGAAACGCCGCGAGTTGAGAGCTGTGTATTGTGTATATTGTATCGTTTTGTGTAAGAAAAAAACGCTGGACTGTTGATTGTACCTACTGTTTCTTTATTTTATTGTGAAGGGAGTGAGAAAAAAGTGGTAAATGAATACTATTTGATTCCCGACTGTCCTAACACATCCAAGAATGCACCAGAGAAATATATATACATACATTAAAACAGTGAGCAGTGGAACAGTTCAATTAAAACCTTGAGTAGTACCGAGACTGTTTGACTGTCTAAAAAATAGAGTAACAATGCATAGTTCAAAGCCACGGTCACAGTTTTTACAAGTTAAGCTCAGAAAATAGAGCCTCTGATGATGATAAAGTAGAGGAAGAAAATAAAATGGATATCACACGAATGGAACCTATACCCTATACCTCGAGAAATAGGGGTTCAGGCTTGCATTAAGGCTTATGTACATTCCAAAGCGATTCAATGCGGGGGCGAGGGGTTTTATATATGGGAAATGGCTAACAAGAGAAAATGCACTAGCAATGAGATCGTTCCAAAAAAATCGTGAATGGAAAAAGACGGAAAACCTATGAACGAAGAGTTTTCAATATCCACTAGCGGTCCTTGTTCTACATTTAGCTCGTCAGAATTAAGTATGTCAGATCCGAAAAGCTCATTTTATCTAGACAGTAATAGGTCAGATGAAAAAGAATATTTTATTTGATAGAACAAAAATTCCAAAGCTTTATTTGGGAGTACCGAGTCATTCATTATTTGTTGTGTTGTTAACTGAAAAAATGTGAGCTGGAAAAGCTTGATAACTTTTTAACATTAAAAAAGATCAAATTGAATTTACCTTATAGTATATTAGGAGACGATTTTGGTGTGGCACTTTCCAGAGTATGCGGCATTATACAAAAAACTATACCGTTATTAGCCAGTTACCTTCACCCATTTGTGCAAGTTAAGAAAAGACTTCCTACTCCCTCCAGACGCAGATATGAAAATGTACAATGTATTATAGATTGTTTTGAAATTTCGATTCAGAAACCAAGTGTGAATTCTTTGTTTCTATTAATGTAGTCCCTCGCCATAAAGATATCGACTTCAGGTGAATTTGCAGAATCTGCTTCAATAAATCCAGTATCTACTGGGTACATCTTTAATAGCAAAAATCACTAACACTTTTAAAATTTAAAGATATTTCACCTGTAACCAACTACAGAGCACAATATGCAATGTGACGTCACAGTCGGTTCTGTCGCTTTTTAAGGGAGCTCCATTTTCAACCTGTAATATGTAAGTAGTGGGGAAAGTTCAATAGCTGAAAATTTCACTAGTTTTTTTGATAAATCAGTTTTACAAATTAACTTAGAAAAACCGAGAAAATATTTCATTGATAACAAGCCCATACAGCTTCCATTCGTCTTGGAAGGCTTCTAAACAGTTTCTGGACGTATCCTTGCGGCATGTTTTCCCAGAAGTTGAAAAGAACATTTTGAAGATCATCTAGTGCTCTTATTGGTGCCGGATGTTGCTGAATTTGCCATCCTAGATAATAATAATAATAATAATAATAATAATAACGTTAATTTGCAAAAGAAAGGAAAAAAAGTTACAATGTAGCAACACCAAAATACAAAAAATACAAAATATACAAATAAACATGAAAAGGACACAAAAGTATTTCAAATACTTGTTTGTGTTAAGATAATACAAGTTTTTTTTTAAACATTACATTAAATTACATTTCCTAATTAAATTTCGAACACACATATACATTTGAATAAAATATTAATAAAACAAAAAATATATATAAACAAATGGATCAAGAATCGGAGTACAATGATTCATACAATATACGAGGGTTTGTTAAAAGAAAAAAATTTTTTAATAGATATCTTAGTTATATGTTTTATATTCAAGTTACGGGAGCTGACTCTTTTGTTTATTTAAACGATATCTTGTAGTACACTATTTGAAGAATAATTGATGAATAATTGAAGAATAATTGATGATTCCAGACATGCTCTATTGGGTTAAGGTCCGGGCTACGTTCAGGCCAATTCAGGGTGTGGCTATCTCGACCTCTTCTAAGTACTGCCGAACCAGTCTAGCAGCTTGTGGACGAGCATTATCGTGCATTAGCACAAAGTTGTCACCGATATGAGGCATGTAGGGCACTACATGGGGTCTTAGGATATTGGTTATGACCTGTCAGCATCTAGTCTTTCATCATTCACTGGTACTAGCTCCGTGCGACCCTTTAAAGAAATTCCTTCCGAAACCATGATAGAGCCACCACCAAAGCTTTCAGTTTAACAAAAATTAACCTGATCGTGCCGTTCACCACGTCGCCTATATACTGGTACACGCCTATATGGATATTGGACCAATCTTGAATATTCCAATTTGCGTGTTCTCGACCAAATTCCAATCTTGCTACTCGATGTTCTCTGGTTAAATGTGGACCTCTAGCTGGCACTCTGGCTCGTATACCTGCTTCTTTCAGCCTATTTCGAGCTGTTTGTAGGCTTATTTGGACATTACGAGCAGCCAACAATGTTTGCAGCCTTCGAGCGGTGGTATGCCTAATTCTTAACGCCGTTAACCTCAAATAACGATCTACTACCGAAGTTACCCTTCCGCGGCCTTGTCCGGGTCTTCTGGTTAGCTGCCCTGTTTCTTGGTAGCGAATAACAACTCTGGATATGGTGCTTTGTTGAACTCCCCGGCGACGTATCTTTGACTGCGTCCATCTTGTATGAGCGCGATGATTCTAGCGGCTTTTTCATTCGTCACATGTCTTGTTAAACGTTAAAGCAACGGCCATCCAAAAATTATATCAAATACAGCGAATGGCTTGTTTAAACATCACAGGAGCCATGAGAACAACACCAACCGCAGCAATAGAACTAATTACTGGTCTGACCCCTCTGGACCTGTACGTCAAGGAGGTTGCGTTAATGGCCATGGTACGATTGCGCACGGCTGGTGTAAACCCCGAAGTAGGAGTGGGCCAATTGAGGTTAAGCCTATGACAGGAAGCGCTCACTGCGCTACCTCTGCTGCAGGCAGCCAACGATGCAATTGAACCCAGGTTTTTGTTTAACAAACTACAAAATTCAAATAAAACAGAACACAGAGCCAGATGCTGCAAATGCAATACGCATATATACAGATGGTTCAAAAACGAAAGAAGGCTCAGGATGTGGAGTTTACTCGAGAGCACTAAGCCTAAAGATTCAAACAGAACTGGCTGGTATCTCAATTGCCACAAAAAAACTAACCAGAAGAGGAATTTCTGGCAAAAACATAATAATCTGCACTGAAAGTATACAAGCCCTATTAGCCTTGAACAGACAACGTGTTATATCGAGGCTAGTTCTAGAGTGCAACCAAGATTTAGCTGCCGCCTTGGCAGATAACAATATTATCCTGAGGTGGGTTAAAGGGCACGTCAGGAGTAAAGGAAATCGCATTGCTGATTCTTTAGCCAGGGAAGCCGCTGGACTAAAAATTCTAGGATTCTAGGATAACAGTAGGATTTTTGACTGGTCACTGTCAACTAAGGAAACACCTCCATACTATGGGGCTAGTGGACACAACTCTATGCAGGATGTGTGAACAGGAAGATGAAACTGTCAGGCATGTCTTATGCGAGTGTCCGGAGTTATCGTCAATAAGAGAGTGTGTGTTCGGTGAGTCTTCGGTGAGGCCTACACCTGCCGATATAAAAAGGAGATGTCTCCTAGTGACCTGTCCACCTTCCTGAGAAGGACAGGATGGACAATGACCTAGGACAAGACAGAAATGATTTACTCGAGCATTTTTGCTTCCAAAACAATTTGTAAGAAATTTTGATAATTTTTTTCCCATGATAAGAAACCAGAAATATCTATTAAGTTGATACATATACAGATTGTCCCAAAAAACTAAAATTAAGTATTAAAAATATCCTAAAATACCAGTAATGCGATAATTTTTGTGGGGTGTTTAGATCACCAGACTTATCGCCACCTTAACTCTATGTTCTGACCAGAAAAACACTTTTTTCCGTAGCTTTTAAAATTGTTTTCTCATTTCCTAAACTATCATTTAATTGTTATTAACAAACAAAGAACAGGAAATTACCAATAAGAGAAAAACTATAAAGATATATAGTATGTAAATGTCCACCCATTCGAAGGTTAAAGTTAAATTTCAAATGGGTTTGAAAGAGCCAGTAAATTACTATGAGACACTCCATTAGATTGATTGATTAGAAAACCCACACACTTTGTCAGTTGAAAATTAATTTCTTTATTACCTCTTTTGTTTATGGTTTCTTCAATAGTATCCATCTTCGATGGGCAAATTTATTCATATTCTAATATTTATCTCATTCGTCTTTCATGCTGGTAACTACAAAAACATTAAATTTATAGACCTATTAACTTTTATTGTATGCTTTGTCCCACTGCAACCATGACAGCAACACAGCTTCGCAATTTCATATTTTTAACATAACTGCCATTACTTTTAATCAAAACTGTTTGCGCCACACCCTTTAGTTAGATGTAACTGATCTCCAGATTTAGACCCATGTGATTTCTGGACACACTTTGCATCTTTATCTTCAACTGCAATCCAGTACAGTTCCTCTTGACCTCACTCATATACAGATTGTGAAAAACCTTATCGAACCGAGAGAAAAACAGCTTGAATGAGAGAGAAAGTATAATTGTGCGCGCGCATCGAGGCATGTACTTAGTTCCAGAGGCTGACCGAATGTTCATTGCCCCATTGGATTGGTTTATAATAACATGTTTATGTTAATTATTCCCATCCAAATTGAGAACATTTTCAAAATGGTTAATAAGCTCCCGTACTACCATTTACTACATAAACGACACACTATTTCTACATTATCTTGGGAAACAGCATTCCACTATCCTTTTTGTCACACACTGCATAGCACTAACAAAAAAAATCGTAAAAGTAATAAAAATGTAGCATAGAAAGGATTATAAAAAATGCCGCTAACCACACACATCGTCATATATGTTGCGAATACCATTTACTAAGTCTCCTCATTTCGACACCACTCACTTAAAACACTGGCACCGTTTAAAGGGAAATCAAACATTGAAGCAATTCTTGTATCCTTGATTTAAAAGCCTACAATTTTATTTAATTGTTATTATTACTATTAAATAAATAGTTTAATTAATTATAAATATTTATTTGAGTATTAAAAGTGAAACTTTAATGACCAAAGTTCAATTCTACCTCAGTATATTATAATAACTGAGGTCTTAACATTTCACAATGTAGAGAATAACGGAAAGACTGAACGGGGTACAAAAATGACAATATACAGATCGCGAAAAAGCTTATAGAACCGTCCTGATTATACAAGTTCAACAAGGACAATATGAGAAAAACTCTTGAAAGAGAGAGAAAGAATAATTGTGCGCGCGCATCGAGGCATGTCCTTAGTTCCAGAGGTTGGACAAATGTTCATTGTCCTTTACAGAGAGAATTCACTAGTTGGTGGTATTCAGTATGTTGCCAACATGGAAGGAGTGAGGGTGTTGAAGAAATAAAAAAATACAATCGTTATTACGTAGCCTGTACATCTTAAAATTCATTTTTGTCAACTTGATCGTTTCTGACCAAGTTGACAATTAATTTCTAAATAAAATAAGATATTATTTTAGCCATTGTAAACAGTATTTCTTGAGAGAACCATAATTAATAAACTAAAAATCCCTTTCATTAATAAATTGAATTGAACAAATAAAATAAGTAGGTACCTACACCTATAAATATAAACTTATTGAAAAAATAAAAAAGGTAGATCGTGTCGCGGGACACACGGTAGGAACTTTAGTTCCTTTTAAGCAAAAATATTTTGAATCAATAAATAAATACACATATTAATATAAGAATTTATTTTACTCTGGATGAAACTTCATTTAACAAAAATATACAGTAGTATTAATTATAAATAAAAATCTTATCATTAAGTTGATGGGCACAATAGTTATTTATGATACAAGTGCGTGAAGTTATAATTTTGCGCACGAGTTGCGAAATTGCCAAAATATTATATGAAATAATCCGTACAAATTAACAACAAATACTTAAAACAGAATAAAATGGGTATTTAAGGGGACCTCAGATTTTATAAAATTATGTAATACATCTGACGTTATAGATAAACAATTTGCATATTCCTCGGTGGTCGAGTAGTAAGCAAACCAGACTCTCACGCGGTAGATCCGGGTTCGATTCCCCGTGAAGAATTGAAATATTTAGCAGAATATTCATTATTATAGATAATGGTACGGTACCCTTCATGAGGGAGTCCGACTGGCAACATCAACTTATAACACCATCGTATATTTGAAAAGGGAAACCGTAGCATTATACAAATTGGACATTCAAGAACTGTACGTTTACCACAAAAAAATTAGTGGAAGCATAAAATTGAATTGTTAAATTTTCAATTTGAAGTTATATTACAGTTTATAGAAATTTTTATTTTCTAGATTTTTTCTTAAGTGCATATCGAAGCATATCGCTGCTTCGTAAACGAGAGAGACACTCAGGAGAGAGCACACGCACGCAAGCGAGGCACATAACGAAGCAACGTAACATAACGTAACGTAACAGTCAGATCTTTTCGTCGCGACCACCGGTCGCTCAAACATAACCTGACGTAAAGAACTAAAGTTTCAATAAATATACACTATAGTAATTTGTACTTAAACTATTTTATTGGGAATATTGTCTAATAATGATACACGGTGTCCAAGAAAAATGTAAGAAAAATGTTTCAAATTGCGATGTCTTAAACCGGAAATTAAGAATTCCAAAATGTTTGCAACTGTCACTATAGATACGTCACATACCTAAAGATGAAGTTAGTCACTTTCTGATCCGATGATTTTTACAAAAATAATTAATATCTGTCGAATTTTAAACGATTTGTGGAATAGGTAGGTCTCTGTTCACAGTTGTCCAGGAATGTTAGGCTCTTCCCACTCGGTAGATAGATTTTGTGAAGTGGTCCTCTAAACTCTAAATTACATTCTCCAGCCTGACTCTTTTAAAAAAGTATATTAGCGTGGAGACTGAACCTTTCATATAGCTCTCTGCCAATGCCGTTTCTTCGCCTAATGTAAAAAACTGCCAGGCCATCGCACTGACATAGAATGTGTTCTGCCGTTTCTTCTTCTAGGTGACAAAACCTACACATATCTTCGTTTATTAATCCCATCAGCTTTAAATGCCTATTGAGCTTACAATGCCCCGTTAACAGACCCACTACAGCTTTGACAGTTTTCCTATCTTTGGCCATCAGATTTGCTGTAAATTTTGGCGAGTGTTCTAATATGAACTGTTTCGCTTGCCTCTGTCCTGGTGAGTTTCTCCACCATTTCAGAGATTAGTGGACGACCCACTTCTTTTATTTCTATTTTTCGTTGCCCTTATGACTCTCGTGCCCCGGTATCCAGGCTACCGTAACATTGCTACGCTCACCCAGTGTGTTTAGGGCCCGCAGACAATCCCATACTAGCTTGGAATTGACCTCTACGGAGTTGAGTGCCCTTAGTGCTGCTTGGCTGTCTGTGAAGATGGCAATTGAACGATATGTTCTCTCCTGTCTTTTAATTTCTTCCACACAGTAGTGAATCGCCTTCATTTCCGCCTGGAAAATTGTGACATTCCTTGATAGGCTTGCTTTAGCCCTACTATACCGATCCTACGCCGTCTAACGTCTTTGACCCTTCTGTATACTAAGAAACATCAGCAAGTATTCCTACTCGGTAAACAATTACATTTTCTCACACCTTGTACATTAATTTAAACAATTTCTTTGCCAATTTCAATTTAATATCGTCTGTAATTTACTGTAAGTTGTATAGGAAGTGATAGAAACTGTGTCATCCATAGCATAGGAAAGAAAGCTCGATATTGCTCAATGCCGTTAAATATTAATATAATTATTACACACTTATAATATATCCGCTGGTCCGTTATTATTTTTATTAAGTTTACATAACGCCAAGGACGCCCATCCGTATGTTATTAACACTGCGGATGACATGAATTGCTAATTATGACAATATTAAGTTTACCGTTTTTTATTTTTTTCAATTTTATTTTGATAAAATCAGCATTACAGTTATTTGAGTATAATTTTGATAAATATTCAGCTCTTTGCTCGAAAACTTGTTCTATATACACAATCTTGAAGTCACGTAACATAATTAGAGCCATTACAATATTCAAAACAGGATGCAGACGTATCTTTCGTAGCGGCGATGTGTCTTACGTCTTTTTATCATGTCCCACTGACAGTTCTCGTCAGGTCTGTATCTGTAGAGTAGGGAGGGTGAGTGTAGGCTTACAGAGGCCACATGTGACCGATTGTACATCCCCACGAGGAGTTGTCCATCCTGTCCCTCCCAGGAAGGTGGACAGGTCACTAGGATATATCTCCTTTATATCGGCAGGTGTAGGCCAAGACTCACCGAACACACACTCTCTTATTGACAACTCCGGACACTCGCATAAGACATGCCTGACAGTTTCATCTTCCTGTTCACACATCCTGCATAGATGTGTGTCCACTAGCCCCATAGTATGGAGGTGTTTCCTTAGTTGACAGTGGCCAGTCAGAAATCCTACTGTTAAACGTAGGTTTTTCCTGGTCATCGCCAAATATTTCTTCGGCGCCAGCTTCCCAGGGTCGCTCAGGGTGATCCTGACAAGACTGCATCCTTTGATTCCATCCCATCTCTTAATAGAGGAGAGGAACACCCCCTTTTTTTTCACATACCGACCAACCTCGTTCTAGTCGCTAAAAACAGTCTATCTTTATATTTTCGAGGGTGCTGAACACGAATATGACA
>CAJUYI010000395.1:98723-141291 GCA_910591695.1 Galerucella pusilla
TCTCTTATTGACGATAACTCCGGACACCATAGAGCCGGGCACTAGCATCGTAGAAAAAGCTTCTAAGTTTGTAGTGAAAATTTCAATATTATATTAACATCTTTTAAACAAATCACTTGTCGGTGAGCTAAGTTCTTTGATAACTAATTGATGATTTACATTTCAGGAAGATGATGATGAATATGAAGATGAAGATATCGAAAGTGTTAAAGAATCAGAAGAAGATCCGCGAGTCATAAAAGAATTGATTGAACTTATTAAAAAAGCTGGTATGTAATTCCTTATTATCTTTTTCATTCAAACTGATTTTCTATACACTTTTTTTATTGTTAGAATAATATCAAATAAAAATTTCATTTTCAGGTGGTCTAGAAGAATTAGAAAAGCAGTTTAATGCAAAAGGGGAAGCCCCCAATAGTCCTGAGCAGCCAACTAAGAAATCTTCACTATCTAAAACTCTTTATGAAAGGGTGCTAAGTAAAGCTATTAAAAACAATCCAACTACAGGGACAAGTACTACTACAAAAAGCAGGTTAGGTTTACTGTTTATTATCTCTACATAATGTATATTGAAAAATTCTTAGCCTACTATAGAACCAAACAAAATTTCAATGTCAAAATATTGTATTACTCAACATATTCTCCTCTTAATTGGATACACTCATTACAGCGAACCTGCAAGGTCTCTAGACCCTTCAAAAAAGAATGTTTCTTCTTGATCTGCAAACCAGACCTCCTCCTCGAAAGAAAATTTACCTTTTAAACTTTTTTTCAGTTGAGGAAAGAGATGATAGTCGGACGGAGCCAAATCTGGTAAATAATGGGGGTGTTCTAGTAATTCAAACCCTAAATCACGAATTTTTTGCATGACAACATGAGATTTGTGTGCAGGGGCGTTGTCATGCAAAAACAAAATATCTTTGGATAGCTTTCCGCGACTTTTCTCTTTAATTTTTTCCCGTAAAGTGGTCAGTAATGTCGAATAGTAATATCCGGTTATTGTTCTACCCTTATCAAAAAAATCAATCATGATTACTCTCAATCCCAAAAAACTGAAGCAAGAACTTTTCCAGCAGATTTTCGGACATGAAACTTCTTAGGTCTTGGAGAGGACGCAGGACATTGATCACCAAGGGTATTAAGCATATCTTCGTAAATCTGCTTACCTCTTTATCCTTTTAAATACAGGTACTTGATGATGGCTCGATACTCCAATTTTTCGATTTTGGACATATTTACTTCTGGTTTACTTTTTTGAAGTCCAACTTCACACTGACGCTTCTAGTGTTCGTTGCTATGGTAACGCAATATTTTGTTTATGCAGGGAGCTGGTCTAGGCTAACTAGATATTAATACATCCTCGTATAACAAATTTTTAAACTGGTTCCCCAATTAGTTTAAATTATAGTTCAGAGTTTATGCTTCCATCTTTATTTAAAGTTGTGATTTCAGGAACTCAGTTTTCCGAAACAGTCGAGGTCCGCAAAGTGCGAAAACTGAAGATGATGAAGAAAAAGAAAATGAAAAGAAAACTGAACGTGGAAAACTACAGTACACTTCAGTGTCAAGATTTAGGTAAAAAAAATTAAAAAGCATGGTTTCAATTGAAAATAATTTTGATGATTTTAGACCTTCAATTTCACGGGATAAAAAAATTGAAGAAGAAGAAAAAGACGATCAAGAAATAGAGCAAAATAACGACAGTCTATCAACCAAGAAAGTCACCGATAAATTTCCAGCTTATACAAATATAAGAAGAGCTAGAGTTAGTACAACAACAAAAACTCCTAAAAATGATAGGTAATTTTGCAAAACGTCTTTCTTTACTTATTTTTAACTTTAAAACTGTCTTTTCAGGAACACAATATTAGGCGAAATACCTGTTGAAGATGAAGAAGAAGACGATGAAGAGACAAACGATGATGATGATGATGATGATGACACTGAATCTAACAAAGAAGTTGCTTCAACGACGAAAAAGCCAAATTTACCTCAATATGTGAACATTAGACGACAAAGACCTTCGACTACAGAAGAAGTTTCTACTGCTCGTTACAGTGAAATCAGAAGAGGGACTCCAGCTGAATCCAGCTCCACTGAAGGAGGAAACTCAATAACATCAAAGTAAGGATTATTTGTTGATATGGCGATTAGTCACCTCATCAAATCTAATCTTATCCAAGCTCCTTTTTCCAACAGGATCTGTATATGTAAAGTAGGGAGGGTGAGTGTAGGCTCACAGTACTTAGGCCACATGTGATCTATAGTACATCCTCCCGAGGAGTTGTGCTCCTAGGTCATCGTCCATCCTTTCCTTCCCAGGAAAATTGACAGGTCACTAGGAGACATCTCCTTTATATCGGCAGGTGTAGGTCAAGACTCACCGAACACACACTCTCTTATTGACGATAACTCTGGACACTCGCATAAGACATGCCTGACAGTTTCATCTTCCTGTTCACACATCCTGCATAGAGGTGTGTCCACTAGCCCCATAGTATGGAGTTGTTTTCTTAGATGACAGTGGCCAGTCAGAAATTCTACTGTTAAACGTAGGTTTTTCCTGGTCATTGTCAAATATTTCTTCGACGCCAGCTTCTCAGGTTCGCCCAGGGTGATCCTGGTAAGACTGCATCATTTAATTCCATCCCATTTCTTAAGGGATTTAGCATGGGTGTAACGTCTGGCTAGTTCCGCAATTGTCGAAGTCGTTAGGCCGTAGGTGTCACTGGGTCCTAAGTCCTAGTCCAGCCGCTTCCCGGGCTGTGGGATATTGGGAAAGGAGCAAAATGAATGATATTAAATATAATAATGATATTTTCAGGTACAAACAGATTCGTCGAGGAACAACAACTGTTAGTACCAAGAAACCTAACGTGGAAGAAGCACAAATCCTAAGGTTAGTCTAAGACTTATTCTTAAATAAAAATTTGTACATTTTTTTTTTAATTTCAGCACAAAGTTATCTCAAGCAGAGACACCAGCAACAGAATCTTCACCAACAGAATCCGGATTAGGGTAAAACCACTCAAATTAAAATCAATATTTTCATAATAATAATAATATTTGTTTCAGCAGATCTTCTACATCGGAAAAACCTTCAAACGAAACAATTGAAGATAATAAAAATGAATATTTATATAATGTAACAACAACAAGAACATATTTAACAACAACTGATGACATTGTGAATAATGAAACCAATTCTACCGAAAAAACGAACTCTGCTTCAAAGCCGAGTTTATTTAAAACAATCCAAAGAAAACGGCCGCAACTGTTCGAACCGAGACCTTTTTCAAAACCAACAGAAGCTTCAACTAAACCAGCTGCAACTCAAACAACTAAGGTGAGTTACGAAAAACCAAGTATAAACTTTAGATCTAGAGGCGTTTCAAGATTTAATCAACAAAAAATTTCAAACACTACCGACTATCAAGAAGATAGTGAAATTAAAGAAAATACCTCAAAAAGACGGTTAAGTGTTACTGAAAAATATATAGAAGATCATAGAAGTTATAGACCTTCTGAATTAGCAGATCTATCTTCGTTAACAGCAGTAGATTTTGATAATATAAAGGAATTGCACGCACAAACAGGTCAGCGAAGAAGAAGACCGTTAAAACCGTCAAGTACGACAACAACAACAACTCAATCTTCACCATTACCTTTTAAAAGAAGAAGAATTAACGTTAATCTAAATGAATTGTCTAAAAATTCACAGACAACCGATCGAAATACAGTGACAGATTCTTTGCAATCAACAAGTCGCAATAGAAAAATTATTAGACGATACAGACCAACTACAACTTCAACTACAGAATCGATAGAAACTGTTAAATCATTACTGGATGTTCAACAGAGTAATAACGAAGTTGACGATGATACTAGTACCGAAGAATATGAAAATATCAAACTGTCCGAATCTAATATTAGAGAAAATAGTGATATTAACAGTTTTCAAGTCGATCCGAAGTTAAGAAATAAATTTATCAAAACATCTAATTTATTTGGAAAATCCAGCGTTGAAGAAAAAATTAGTACTGTTAATATAGAAGTACCGTCAACTACTTCTACAGAAGCTAGTCGTACAAAAACAATAATTCGTAAAATAATACCAACTGAATCATTAAAAATAACAAATGTCGACTCAGAGCAAATATTTGGAAGAAAAAGAAAAATAATCCGGAAATTCAGACCTCACCAAAATACAACCACTACAACAAATGTAGAAAATAACACCCCAGCATCTGATTTAAAAGAAATTTCCAGTGAACCTACCCCTGAAAAAGAAATCCCCAGCTTTAAGATAGTTCCCAAAAGAATTTTCCGTCCAAGAGATGGTAATAGGAGATTTACTCCAGTGACTGTAGAACCGGAAGTTACGTCTTCTAAATATTCACCAATAAATAAAACAGTCTTACTTAGAGGCCCTAATAAAGTATTTAGGCAAAAAGTAAACATTACCGCTACCACTGAATCATCTGCTAGTTCACAAAGGTTCAGCTTCATACCAAGACGCACTACTAAGCAGTTCACATCAAGTACAGCAGCCACTGAGGCTACATCACAACCTATACCAACAACTGTTTCTGACGAAGATATAGATACCACTACTATAACATCTAATACGTTTGAGCCGCCTACCACTGAACAAATTACAACAGAAACAATTTTGAATGAATCTACAATTATAACTACAGAAGAAAATGATGTAAATACTGAGATTCCAGACACGATTGAAAATCTTGAGACTACTACTATGACATTTGAAGAATTTTCAACGCAAAATTTTGAACAAACAACAGATACACCTGCTGATGATACTACTCTATCTATAGAAACAACTACTGCCTCTCAGAATTCTACTACAGCAGCTTTACAGCAATCTAGTTTGGAATATAAATCAAATATTTTAAGACCTGTAGAATCTAGACCCAAGTTTATTCCCTCTAAGCTTAAAAATCTTAGTAATAATGAAAATGCTGAAACCAGCGGGTTCAAACCAAGAACCAATTATAGAAGTCGTTTACAATCGTCAACGTCTAGTACTACTACATCTAGTACTACAACTGAGAGTACTAGATTTTTTGGTAAAAGTACTAGGAGGTATAATAAGTTTAGACCTGGTGTTCGATATGAAAAGAGTAACAATATAAATTCACTGGAAAACAGCTCTCCTTTATCGATAAATAAAGACTTGTATAAATATAATAAAAGACCAGAAAATATTGACGAAGAAGTAGAAGATATTGAAGTTAAAACTGAAGAAAATGATTCATTGGATACTGTGGATGAAATAAAAACGGCAAAAAATAAATTTTCACCCAATTCATTCAAACCATCAAGTAGACCATACTCAAAGTACAGTTTTTCCAAAGCAGTAACAGAAGAAACAAAAATAATTGATGAAAATGTTGATGATGAAGATGTGAAAACTAAAAATAAGAACATCTTTATTAACCGGGAGCCTAATTCTAATATTTCCAGTTCAAAAGAAAGTGATGAAGAAACTGTTGATAAAAGTGAAGTGAAGATTTTAAAACAAGAAGAAGATGAAGATCATGAAATAAATAATGACCAAGTGGATGTTGAAGATAAAATAAAGAAGAAATATTCACCGAATATTAGTACTAGTACTTTTAGACCATCAAATAAACCATATTACTTTTCAAAAACTGCTACGGAAGAACCAAAAGCAATTGAGGAATTAAAGGATGTTGATACAGAGGCAGTAAAAGCTAGAAACAAGAACTTGTTCAATAATAGAAAAAATATCCTCAATCACTCAACTTCACCTTCCAGCGTGGCAACGGAAGAAACAACAGCTCCCCCTACCACTGTACTAACGGAAGAAACAACAGCTCCCCCTACAACTGTACTAACGGAAGAGCCATCAACGTATATTGAAGATGGGGCTACGACGTCACAACCAACTGAATCAACCACTCTTATTCATATATTTGCAGAAAAAGAAGAAAAGGTAGAGACGAATCCAACGGAGGCAAATAAAGTAGAAAGACTTATTGAAGTAAATAGAATAGTAAATGTGAAAACTAAAGAAGACGTGGTGAAGAATCACCACGTCGAACAAGTCACTGACGAAGAATCGCCGGTGGTAGATAAAATAGGCGCTATAAACAGAGTTACTGTTATAAAAATAGTCGATAAAGATGGTAAATTGGTAAATGGTAACGAAACAGTTTTACAAACAACAGAGTCACCGATAAAATCATCTGTGGATATGATTATCCAGATTGCAAAGATAGAGGAAATTCCTGGAAAAACGATGGAGAAAATTAACTTGACCAGCGTTTCTGTTGACGTTAATAAACCCGTAACGAACAGAGAAGAAAGAAAATTGGATTTGCAAGGGAGTAAAATAGATTATAGTAAAAATGATTTGAACGGTAAAGCTGAAATATTTGGAGGGTTGTCTCACATAAATATCATAACACCGAGAACTGTACATTTAACGGAATCTTCAACGATAGCTTTAGAAGGATTATTTCAAACCGAAAAACCCAGTCTGTTTACCGGTAAAAACTCCATCAACGAGGAGTTGTTAGAAACGGAAAATTCAAAATTCGTAAATGTCAGAGTGCTACAGCCCGACGAAGGTTATAGAATAAATAAAAAAATACACGACCCACCGAAAATTGTACCGATAAAAATTTTAAAACAAGACGATGACGATTACGTGATGCGAGCTAGAGTTGTTGAAGTTTCCACTAAATCGCAATTCAATACGTTCAAAATCGTCCCGATCAAAGTAGAGGCGGCTAGACGGCTACCGCCCCCCTTGCCTTTGATCAGGATAAATAGGCAATATAATTAACTTTTTTTTATTTTATTTAAATTTAGATCTAATTTATGTTATATGTGTGTATATATAAATAATGTTCTTGTTGTTGTTATTAAATTTATGTACGTGTGATAATAATCTGTTGTAAATAAAAAAAATCACCTTGTAATATATTTAGCACTCTATATATTTTATTTTACTTTCGATTGTTTAATTTTAAATGTTTCCAACTAACTTCCTGTCGTTAAAAAATGTTTAAATCGCAGACAGTTGGATAACAAATAGCAAGGTCTATTGGCTGGATGTCCAGTCGAGAAGAAAAGAAGAAGAAAAAGAAGAGATTACGATATTTTACTACCAAGTGCTGGGACTCTGGACACTATAGAATTCTACCGGTGGTTTTCTACAGTAGATAGCTATTATTTCAGTCAACAGCTGTCAAAAGTCTCACTGTGTACTCTGTCGACAACTCTTCTTTTATTTCTGACATTGCCATCGATCTGTAGCTTTTATGTGAACATTCTATAGTTCTCATTATGCTACATTTTTTGTCATAATTCAATTTCTCGACGTGGGTAACCCCATGGTGTAATAGAGAAGAAGGTGTGTTACCGCGCATGACCAATAAAATAAAACTTCCAAAACTCCGCCGTATTGAAAAATCAGCCAATCAAAAAATAACGCGCGAAATCAAACGCTTGACAAATAACTGAGTTTGAAACGAAAACAAGACGCAAAATCTTCATTTAACAATAAAGACACTCACTCAATGTTCAGAGTTCACAATTCATTACAAAAATGAACGATTACAACAAGTAAGATTTGGTTGTGTAGGTTATAGTTATGACAGTCATTCAAAACATTAAACATATGATTGGCAATATGGCGGCGCTTTGGAAGGTGCGCAGAACATTCGAAAATTCGTCTTCCATGGGAGCACACCTTCTTCTCCATTACACCATGGGTAACCCCATAACTTCTAGTTTCTTGTGTCAAAGCTGATTGCGACTTGTTTTGCTATTTTTATTGTGTCTTTTGTGTCAAATGTCATAAATTTGGATAGAAATCTCGTAATCGTAGAAAGCGAAATATCTTCACATGTAGAAAGCAATAACTATCACTTTTGCCGACTAGTCGTGTAGAAGTCGATAGTAGAATTCTATAGTGCGCAGAGTCCCAGGACTGCTTTTATTTGCTGCTAAAACACAAATTTAGGGGCTCTGGCTACTGAAGCCCTTGAAAAATTCCCACATTGAAATATTTTTTCTTTTCTTCTTTTTTTTCTACCACTCACTGTCTACTGTCATGCGCTGAAACAGTCACAAATATTTGTTGCTTTTAGCGGCATCTATCGGTGAGTAGACTGAGTACAGTATACTGAGTAAAGTTATATTAAATTGTGTTAAAATTTACGATACCGATATACTACGCATTTTTTTTGTTTTGATACAGACACAGACTGGTAAATTGTTGAAAATAAAAATTGTCAACAATAAATAAAAAAATTTCACTATGAATAAAGTTACTGTATTTTCTGACGTGCTGCCATCTATTAGGCTGTAGCAAAAGCAGGTAATTTAAATTTTAATCTTTTTACCAATTCTATTTATTGGTAGTTTCTGTAAATAAATTTAAAAATTTAACATAGAGCAACAAATCTATCCATTAGAAATGGAATTTTAATTTTAATAAAACATTGTTTTCCAAGTTTTTTTTTCATATTTATGTAACAAAATATTAAAATGGTGAAATTTTAAGATAAATTTCGTTTGATTTACTTGAAGACTAACAATTTTAAATGTATTAAGTAGGTATTGTTAATATACGAGTATAGTGCAAGTAAGGGATGTAGTGATGAAAAGCGATGCATACAGCATATTCCTCTATAAAGTGGGGATGCGTATCGTTCGCTATATTTCTATTTTTTATTTTGAAAATACCAATTGGGTATTAATAAGTTTTAAACAACTGTTATTTTTTTTTTCATTAAATCGTTTTAAAGGTAAGTTCCCTATATTAACTAAATCATACAACAGCTACATTAACAGCATCATGCTTTTTTACCTACTGCTTTCAACATTAATCATGTTATAATAACCTAAAAAAGTTGATAGACTACCAAAATTTTAATGTTGTTCCACACGGACTTGATTGTTTTAAAATATTTCTTAATCCAGCCCTGGATTTTTATAGTTTTTTACTAAATAGTTCAATTGTGCGGTGATTAACAAATATGTGTACCAAATATTAAAAAGATACTTATACTAAGTGATTCGTTATTTATGGCTTTAGAAAAAAGTTGAGCAGAATCATCAGAGCACCCTGTATTCTGGTTGCAAAGAACTAAGTTCCAGTATATAGGGTATTTTTATATCTACCTCTATTACCTCTACTTGTCGTTCAAGTATTTCTCTTTCCCAAATCAAACACCTTGTATATATCTATCTTAAATCATAGTATAGAAAATTTTTTTTTGTTTTTGTCACTATACAGGGTGTCCCACGAAGAGCTAAAACTATCTGTACCTATATGGCAAAATACTTATAGTAAAATCATGAAAATTTCTACGTTTCGGTTTTCGGATGAGATCTTTTTAACTAGAATATTTTCAAAGATGGCAGACTTCCGGTTCTACCGAAAGTCGACTGTAACTTTTTTATTTTACATGGAACACCCTGTATATGAATACATTTTTAAAATCTACGTAAAATTTTAGAGTAATACTTTAGTCTGAAAACTTTTTCCGAAAAATGCTTATTTTTTGAGTTATTAATTTTTTTGTGAAAAATTTGACGGTTGCAGACCCTTACAAATTATTTTTTCAAGAGGATACCCTTGAAGATATGAAAATGGTTTTTATTCGGTTGCTTTTAGCAAGGTCAGACTTATATGAATCTATGTTGAAAAATTGTTCATTTTATACAGGGTGTGTATGGAAAGTGATTTTTTCTATTTTAATGCATTCAGGGGTAAAAAATAAGGCAAATTCATGTATACTTTCCTATACCTAAACCTTACCGGAAGTCGCACATAAGTTTGTAATTTTTAATGGAAGACCCTGTATATTTTTAAATTTTAGGAATATTTACGTTATTCTGAACATTTTTTTGTTAATACTTCCCTATACCTATTTTGAACCGTTTTTGAGTTGTAATGTTTTTTATATGAAAATGACACTTTTTTACCATGTACATAAAATTCAATATCTTCTAATGTAATTTGAATAAAACTTTAAATTTCTTAGGAACTATTTACCACATACCGCTTTATATATCGTTTACACTGTGAAGTTACCTTTTTTATTATACAGGGTGCTGTCAAAATTGGAATAAAAACGGAATCCACAATCTTCGTGTAATTCCTTTTTTTCAAATGGGACACCCTGTATGTGATTATTTATTTTAATTTAAAAATATACAGGGTCTTCCATTAAAAATTACAATGTTATGTGCGACTTCCGGTATAACCGGAAGTATAATTGTTACGGCAATATTTTCATTGAATATCTCATTATTCAAAACCGCTTTATGCCAACTTTCATAACTCAGATACCTTTAGTTCTCTAGATATTTCTAATTGACCGTTTATCTGCCGCACCCTGTATACCTAGTTACTTTCTTCAGAATAAATACTCTTAAAGCGTGTTTCTTCATAGGTTTTATAAAAGTAATCATTAGATGTAATATATCTTGTGGTAATACCATCAAGTGAAAGGAAAAGTCAATAAAAACAGCTTTGAATCGTTGATGACCTTGAAACAGAGAAAATGGACCAACCATGCAGTTGTATCATAAATGGATACAATAACAATTAAGTTTGTTTGTCTCATTTTGTTTTGAAGTTTAAGTTGGTGTACAGATGCTTCATACAATTAAAATTTACAAATAAATATTTCTTCCCTACTATTAGTGGTTTTCTTAGGTACACTGTTATCAACAAAGGCAATTTCTTTTTCATTATTATATATCAAGGAGATAAGCAAGATAAGGAGATATAATTTAAATATTAAAAATCGAAAAAGGCACTAGAGCAGACAAAAGAATAAAAATAGAAGAAATTTTTGAAATTTTTCTAGAACCATTTCCTACAAGATGTTCTAACTAAATAACATTAGGGAAAATAAAACTAGAAGAGCAAATGACGTTTATTTTTATAAATAAAAATTCATTCTATCTGAAAAAATATCAAGCACCATATCTTTATTTCGATTCAGTACATATATTTCATTAAATTTTTTATTGAAAATATCTTATTCTGTTATAAATTTATATTCATTTTATACTGTATCTATTTCATTTATATTTTTCAAAAATTTCTCAGCGAAATAACTAGAAAACAATAATAACAAATTTTCGAAAACCAATTGCCAAAATGCAACCGATTTGAGAAAAAAATCTTGAGTTAAATATGGAATTACAAATCACAAAAAAAATCAACAACCAAATTAAGAGTAAATATACAACAGAATAGAATATTTACATTAAAATTTTCTCAACCATATATATTTATCACTCACTCGCCAATCAAATTTTTTATTTCTAAAATAAACACACTCAAACTTTTTCCAGATACCACTTAGAAATGTTTTAAGAGGGTCTCTTAATAGAAGAACGACATTTCCAAAAAGAACTGCACCTTTGAAAACAACATCAACTTCTACTACAAAAATTCCAACACCATTTTCGACGAGATTCTCGAAACCAACTGGTCCATCGCGGAGAAAATATATGACAAGATCAACTACAGTTAAGCCATTAGCATTAGAAAGTCAAGGTGAGAACAGATAAATTCCTAGTAACAAATGGAGTGGTACAAAGATGTTTAAATATAATGTTTTTGTTTGGTAGCTTTTACTGAAATAACCGCTGAAATAATATACAGAGTCGATTTTTTGAGCTATCGATCATTATTCAACAAAGTGTATTTATAGATTCACATTTGTGATATCCAGTAAAAATGTAAATGTGAAATTTTAGTTCAAAAGTAAAACAGCTAGAATGTATGTTGTGTTGCCTATGTTGAATACAAATTGGAATGTATATTGAGTTGCCTTCATTATTAAAAACTTCAAATATCGTTGTTCATACATGTAAATGAATATTTTTATGTTCTCTAGAATATACCATTTCAACTACTACGAAACCCAACACAAATATTTTCACGAATCCTTCTCGAAGACCGTTTTTACGTCGACCTATAAAACTTCAATCCACAACTTCAAATATTGGCTTAGTAATGGACCCAGACCAGAAAATATCACCAGAATTCGAAAAAACTGACAAACCAAAAGAACAAAATGACGAATTTGTAACTATTCAACACATGCCAAATACGTCTCCAGCTACTATAACTTTCGAAATGCTATTAGAACATGAACTAACGGGACCCGATGATCTTAACACGACTGAAGTTACAAGTACTACTGTACAGCCGAGAAGAAGTACTACCAAAGTGGTCCAGCATCCCTCAACAACGACTCGACCTATCTTGTTCTCTACTTTGAGAAGTAAGTATGGTATTCTAATGTAGACATTATTTTAACCACATCTAACACCAAGTGCTTATTTCCAGGTTCAACTAGTCCTCCACGACCCTTTATAAAACATACAATTGCAAACACGAGCCCATATGGAACAGATTTTTTTAATAAAGTCCACATGTCCAACAACTTTTATCAGAGCTATAAGTCAGATCCAGTAGCTCTAATGGACCAGCTGCCAGCTCAAAGCAATGTTCTTATTCATAGTAACGGATTGATTGAGTGCTTGGATCAAGGGAATTTCCCCCACCCTGTATCGTGTAAAAGGTTTATATCGTGTGCAAAAATGGAGAACGGTAGAATGATTGGATGGGAATACACGTGTCCAATAAATTTGAGTTTTGATCCCATTGGTGGTATTTGCAACTGGTCTGCTGATGTGTTATGTGATGATAATTAAGTTATAGACTATTTATACAAATTAAATATAGTATTACGCGTATAATTAATAAATTTATTAGGATATATTTGTTTTTTTTACCAGAAACCATAGAACTACATTTTCAGAATTGTAATGGCTGAACTACTGCAGAATCGAGATAAAATGAGTCAAGAAAAAGAAGATAATAACCTAACTTTTCTTGACATCTCACTTCACGATTAAATTAACCTTACTTTTTAAATACAAAACATGGTTTGTAAATCCTAATAACAATGCCGACGAAAAAAGGTAATACATTAATATACAAAGGTAGCAACTACTTAAGACAAAGATTAATTCTTTCCGTCTTAAGTGGTAAGCCTATCCAAGTATCAGAAATAAGAATCCAAGAAGATGAGCCAGGTTTAAAAGAGTTCGAAATCAGTTTAATAAGATTATTAGATAAAATAACTAATGGCACAGTTATAGAATTGAATGAAACAGGAACATCATTGTATTTCCAACCAGGTCTACTTTATGGAGGCGATATAGAACATGACTGTTGTACAGAACGTGGAATAGGTTTGTAAAATTTAATAAACAATGTCATTTAATATAGTTTCAGTAACTTGCAGGTTATTATTTGGAAGCTTTAATTATGTTCGGTATATTTTGTAAGCAGCCGTTAAATGCCAAACTAAGAGGAGTTACTTCTAATAACATCGACCCTTCTGTTGATCTAATAAAAACTTCCATGATACAAACACTGAAAAATTTTGTGCTAGACGATGATGATTTGGATTTAAAAATTTCCAAAAGAGGTTTGAAACCACTTGGAGGAGGTGAAGTAATATTCAGATGTCCAGTAAGAAAACAGACGAGGCCAATACAGTTATTAAAGAGTGGAATGGTGAAGAGAATTAGAGGGACTGCCTATGCTTTAAGGGTATCTCCAGCTATGGCAAATAGAATAGTTGAAAAAGCTAAAGGAGTACTGCTGAATTTCATACCAGATGTTTATATAAATGTAGACCAACGGAATGGAAAACAAGCTGGAAATAGTCCAGGTTTTGGAATTCACTTGTTGGCTGAGACTAATGAAGGGGTATTTTATTCTGCTGAACAGGTAAAGTTTCTTATAATATATTAAAGCTTTATTCCAACAATGCTTTTTTAGGTTTCCAATGTTGTAGCTAATGGTGAAGACCCTTCCATACCAGAAGATCTAGGAATTGCTGCTGCTCAAAGATTATTATATGAAATATATCTTGGGGGAGTAGTGGACTCAACATCTCAATCACTAGCCATTTTATGTATGGCATTAGGTGATAAAGATGTTTCAAAATTAGTTACTGGTCCTCTATCAGATAATTCAATTTGGTTTTTGAGACATTTAAAAGATTTTTTTGGTATTACTTTTAAATTAGAACCTTTCGAAGATGAAGAACAAAAAGGGTATAGTGGAGATGGGTCATCGAAAGTGTTATTAACTAGTATAGGAATCGGGTACACTAATATAAGTAAAAGAACTCTTTAGTACATGTTTCTTATTTTTTAAATAAAGTTTTATACTTAAGGATTTTTTATTTCTGTTGGCATTTGAAAGTAGCTTTCAGTTGCCAGAATTTTGTAACATTGGTTATTCAAAATACACTCAACTTTGCAGTTTAAATTTAAAATAATAAAAATGCAACGAATATGAGATCTATAGAAGGCAATAATAAAGCAAAACATAGTCTGCATGCAATTTAGTATATAAAAGATGAAAAATATAATTTCACTTACCAAGAAGGTTCTAGTAGGTATCTTATCTTGGACATTTCCAAAAGCAGTAGTCTTCCACCATGGCTGTTATCAAGCCTGTATTCACTTCAACACTCACAAAATTGTCTTAAAACCGTTACTGAAACAACTACTATGCTCGAAAGATAAAGTTGAAAGAATTTACACCTTTACATTCTCCCTATTATGAATTAACAATTGAAATAAGTAAACAAATGGAATGTTAGTTGCATTAGCGGCCATCTTGTGGTCCGTAGTTTGAAAAATTATTTCATCACCGAGGCCACGGTACGGAATTCAAATTTTTTTCACTCTATAGCGTGACATTCGGCATATTGATCAAAGATTGTCATTTATTGAGAAACTAATTATTTAGCATCGTCTAATTCGTTTGAAGACAAGCATGAACTAGGTACCGGTAGTTTCTATAGGTAGGTACTTTGGTGAAA
Organism: Galerucella pusilla; assembly: GCA_910591695.1. Taxonomy (NCBI): domain Eukaryota; kingdom Metazoa; phylum Arthropoda; class Insecta; order Coleoptera; family Chrysomelidae; genus Galerucella; species Galerucella pusilla. The sequence goes on from CAJUYI010000395.1 coordinate 113,657, forward strand.
TTTGCTATTAATACCTCAATAATATGCCTACACACTTACAAAAACTAAAAATTATTAATTCTAAACTTAGTCAAATCGTATTAAACATCACGCTCTAACATGTTAACCGGTCATTTTTTATAGAATGTTTGCTACTTTATGCGTCACATTAAAAACGATTGACAGCCAGGGCAAAATTGATTGGTTTGAATTTTTAAATAAAATGCTTGTTGACAACCAAGGCAACTTCGATTTTAAGCATTGAAATAATTTGGGATAAAATACAGGACCGCATTTAACAATTTTTTAAAGAATGAAAGTTAATACATAATAAAGTTTAATTGCAATATTTTATAAAGAACCTTTAACAAAAAGTACATTTCAAAATTTGATTAACACTAGACATATATAACTTCTTATTTTCATATAGTTTACAGGATTATTGTTTTCTTGTGATTTCCATTAAGTTGCTGTAGACACCACATTCATTTTTCTTGTGCAGTACCAGCTTGATCTTCTATCTCATTTGTATTTTCATCCACATCTAACTCACCACTCACCTCATGTGTTCTTTTGCCATACATTTCACATGGTACAAAGTTTGGAGAAATTTATTTTCAACTCACTCTGTAATAGTATAAAAACAACTAACCAACACCCATTTGCAAAACTTAAATTGTTTTTTGTAAATAAATTGATTTTATCACTTCTTGAAATGGAAACATCTGGCCAAAATTAATGACAACCACACAACAGCTAAACTGAAATGGGATGGAATGTTGGTCTAGTACACTGATGGATCCAAAACTGTGAGGAGTCCATGGTGCTAAATCCAGGTGCAGGGATGTCTGGGAAACAAGCATTTGTATTCCATGGGCTGGTAAAAAAAATCCTCAAAGTCTCTGACCATCCTAAGTAGGGGCGAAATAAAGAAAATGACAGGATTACTCCTGCGGAAGCACATGCATATTATGGGCATATCTGTTGGTTGTGCATAGAAGAGGAAGAAACAGCCTCACACATCATCTTCTAGGGTGAAGCACCAGGTTACTCTTAATCTTGGGAGTAGAAAGTAGAACACCCAAAGAGCCTAATAAGGGCAACTACTCTTAATTAGGTTTGTAATGCCCAATTAGATGTTAGATGCGTCCATACTACTTGTGTATTTGCAAAATTGTTTCAGTGATATGTTACCAACTCTTTTTATATAAATGGTAGAAACAAGATCACAAAAAAGCTGACTCGAAATCTCAACTGATTACATATATCAATAATTGCTTTCATTAGTTTCTTTCAATAACCTGCTAAGATTCCAGACATATATCAATAATTGCTTTCATTAGTTTCTTTCAATAACCTGCTAAGATTCCAGACTCTCTGTCTCCTTTTTTATTTGTTTGCACTTCAAACTACAACAATATCTCTCAAGTTTTCTCTCACTATTTTCCTATACCTAATAGTTTTTGCTAGATGATAAGCATTTCCTTGATCATATGTGTAATAGAAAAAAAAATTGTAACAGCTGCTATTTTATACTTCTAATTTATATTCAACACTATATACCTAATGTATTAAATCTTTAAGAAAAATAACAAACTGTAATTTTGTAGGTTAAGCTAAAATGGAGAACATTTTTGATTTTATTTTTGTAAAGATCTTTTAAAATGCCTTCCCAGTTAAGATCAATATAACTCTAGGGCTGAATAAACTAAAAAAAATTGTTACCGAACTGAATTTGTATGCCTGTACTTATTATGCAGTAAGTACTGAGATGCTTTGAGTGAGTTTCATGCAAAAAGGACCAAAAAAATTATGTAGTTTAAGACTACTATCTATAAGTGATGAAATTATTATTACAAATATTTTGTTTCTGACTATATACCTAAATAAGTTGTCAAATGTCTCTTACAACTCTAATCTAAATAAACTCAATCATGTGCATACTGACTGTAAACACCAATAAATAAATACTGGAAATTTGCATAATTGAAATATACATATCAAATAAAGAAATAAAAAATAAATCCTTACAGTAACTACACATTAGGACATTTAACAGCAATATGACCCCTTTCTCTACAATTGTAACAAACTGGTGCGTGACGACAAACTTCTGCTATATGTCCAAATTTTCCACAAGTAAAACACTTTTTTTTCTTCATTTCCCTTGAAGGTTTCACGAGTTCAGTTGAGGGTTGGGAATAAACTATGTCGATTTCTGAATACTCTCCATCAATCTGTTGTTCTGGCATGGAAAGTTGACTACTTAGACCATAGTTTGGTATGTTTACCAAAAATTGAGAATACAGTGTTTCTGGTGTCAAGAATGTGTAGTCTTTTGCTTGCTTTTGAAGGTAAGAATCATTCAGTCCATCAATTAAACAAGATACAGCATTAACACCAGATATTTTACATTGTTCAATCAGGTACATTTTAGCAAAATAATATTGGGTAACTGTCTCATCTGGTTGCTTTGTTCTTCCTACCAATAATCGCAGTGTACAAGCAAAATCAAAAGTATCTGGAAATGTTTTGGTAATCAACATTTTCAATTCTGGCCAAGTGTATTGAAATGTATTTAACGTTTTGAACCAAGCTTTCATTAAACCAGACATTTTACTTTGTAGATACTCAATACACTTGGTATCATCATAATTTCTATCCAAACAATATTCATTAATTTTATTCAACCACAATGATGTGCTTACATTTGTATGTTTGTCACCTACCTCTAGATTATTTTCTTGTAGGGAATCCAAGTTTGTTGATGTTTGAGATTTGTTTTGTACTAATAATTCTACCATTCTCTCCAATCTATCTATTCTATCGTCAGATTTACCACTTCCTCTATCCACTGATTTTCTATCACTGTGCTTCAATGACTTACCAACCATGCTATCTCTAGAGTTTATTCTTTCATCTCTCTTGCTTACTCTAGCTAATTGTTCATCAGTGTGTCTTCTATCCCTATATTCAATCCTTTCATTGAATGATCTTTTCTCCCCAAGCTCTTTTTGATCCTTTGGTTCCCAATCGTGTCTGTCTGATGTGGATCTTCTATGTTCTCTATCTTCAAAGTTCCTTTTACCTCTTTCGTTAACTGATCTTTTATCATTTCGACCATTAGTATATGATCCTGGTGATAATTGGTATGATGGTGATTGTGGATATTCAAAAATAGATGGATCGGCAAACATGTCTGGGTTATTTTGAAAGTGTGGCACATTTACCTCATGTTCTGACTTAGCCCTTGGTTCTGATACTTGACTATTTTTACGTTCTCTATGCCTTCTACGACTTCCATCAAACTTAGAATTGTATCTTTTTGATGTACCTCTACGTTCAATAAGCTCTCCGGCACTAACATCACTTAAAGAACTGATACTAAAAGCTTCCTCCACATGTTCCGGCCTTCTTCGGGGACTCCTACTTCTACGCATTTTGCTCGAGTTGTCTATTCACAGGAATTGGTTTTTTTCTTAACGCAATGGCAATACAAGTGTTTTAAAGCGAATCATTCATGCTTCGAACTACGGCACTTTCAACTTTCAAATCGAAGCGAAATGAGAAACTTAACTTTGGCTAAATAGCGATGGCTAACACAGCTGTGATGGCTAACATTTAATTTTTGTATAAGGCATAAGGGATGCGTTAGCGTTAGGTGTTAGGTTAGGTTCATGTTAGGTTGATTTGTTTTCAAGTAGTTCTATGGTTACAACGAAAATGACATTTCTATTTTCTATCAGCTCTTCTTGTTGAAATGGCCTGCATCGTTTAATAGTTTAATCCATAACATTTTAAAAGGAAGACAAGCTGGTTGTATATAATCTTTGTTTTTGTTGGTTAGATAAAATATGATCTAATCTAATCTACACGTAGAAACATCCTTCATAATAGAAAAAATATCTGCATACATATTTGTTAAACTTTTAAATAAAATGGCCATGGGATTTCTTGATGAAGATCCTTGGTAAGTGTTAAATGATAACTTAAATATAGCTGTATACAAGTGTAACTCTACATTACAGGCTACATGAATTTGAATGCTGTGAAACATTATGTAGAGATATAATGGAACAGCTCATTCTAAGACAATCCTACCCAAGAACTACTGACAAATATTCACAACTATCAGCAAATGTAAGATATAAGTTAAAACAATATAACAATGAAGTCAGCCAATTAAATCAAAAACTAGCAGCAACAAGTAGTACAGGCAATATGTATCCTTTCAGTACATATGTTATATTTTTTAAAGTTTAAATATTTGATTCCTTACAAATAATATTAGAACACCTGCAGAATCTGAAAGAAGAACAAGGCAAATAGAGTTACTACATTCTAAAGGAATTCAAATGCAAAAGCTATTCGATGAACAAGTAATTAATAAATCTCAAGAAGAAAGAAGATCATTAATTGGAATTGGTACAGCTAATTTGGATATTGGGCCGAGCACAAGTTATTCAGTTGTAGATATTAGAGAAGCTCAAAAACGGATGTTGGGACGTATGTTTACTTAAAAATTTTACCTATACATAGTGTCTATTGATGTTTTTATCTTGTAGAACAAAATGAAGGTCTAGAGAATTTATCCAAAGTTATTAGAAATCAGAAAAATATAGCAAATGTCATCAGCCAAGAAGTAGATCTTCATAACGGTGTGAGTTTGACTAGTCTCAATTAACCATTATCTTATTTATTCTTTATTATTTGTATAGAAATATTGGATGACATTGGAGAACAAATGGATGGAACAAATTCTAGATTACTAGAAGAGACGAGACATATTGGAGTAGTTGATAGAAAAGATAAGACTTGTGCATATTGGGTGATAATAATTTTATTATTTATAAGTATTATAACTGTGTCAGTTATTTAGTCATATATCAAAACTTTATCCACTTTTATTGTATTTTATTTTATATTATAGTGCATTTATTTTTATAACTGTAACATTAAATGTTTGTTTCAATAACATTGTTTTAGTGATGGTAGACCTAGTACACTTCTTGTCATAGTTAGGTACCTATCATAGAGTAATAAATAAGAGAGATGTTAAGCATGTAGATGTGGCACAAAGTTACCACTAGCGCCTATCTTGGCTACTGGTATGAACTAGCATTCAAGACGCGCGCTTTTCGAATTTTCAAGCTTTCAGCGTACGCGTAATATTATACAATGAGTAGATTAAATAAAAATAAATTCACCAATGACAATGACTAACCTCAAATTGAAATAATAATAAAAATGGAGTTTTGTTTTTGTGTAGAGGGAGGCGGGGTTTGTTAGTTTCTGTAAAGCGCCTTGCTCTACTGGCTGCGCACAAACTTTGTGCCAGTTTCTTCCATATGTTCTCTCTTATTTATTATTCTATGGCGTGACCTTTGTGATTTCTGGATCCGCCACAGAACGAGAACAGTTGATAACCGAAGAGCATGGGACAATCCTAGACGCACGTAACAGTGTACTCTTCGCGACACTACATCCTAGAAAGTACCTGGCCGGATGCTTGCTTGCAGAGGCCAAGAGCCCAAGAATCAGAGGAAGAAGAAGATATAACCTATGAACAACATGTAGTTTTTGTACAAGTTATAATAGTAAATTCATAGTTAATTAATATAGTTTATGTTAGTCCCCAGTGTTTAATATTCCTTGGATTACACAATATAACACTCAAAGAATTTTTAAACCTTGTTTATTGATTGTATTGGGTGAACATAAATCTGATATTTAAAAATTTACAAAAAACAGTTTGGTAGTGTAATACTTTATCTAACAGCTTCATATGAATAAATTATGCATTAAAATGTACAAAATTACAACTCATCTAAGTATGGTACATTGGTGAGGTTTCCAATTGCTGCTAGAGTCAACTTTGATCCAGCCTTTTTGAGAGCCTAAAACAATGCAAGTTTGGAATAAAACACAAGTTAACGACATAAGTTGATAATAGAACCATAGAGTGTATAGAAATTGAAATCTACAGCATCAAAGATATATTACGAATATGTTTGTTAGTTTTAATTATGAGTTTTCTATGTAAACGTTAATACTTACATTCTGAACATCACTTGTGGTAATCGAATCGACAACACTTGCTAAATTGCTGGCAATTTGTGGCTCCCCAGTTAAAACAGCCCTATTTCCGATGTCTCTTACAACATCAGCTCCACTTTCTGAATTGAGGAATAGGTTTGTAATCAATTGATTCTTACCTACAAAATAGAAATAACCAAAGTATATTTTTTGAGACATTTCTTTTAGCCAACATTTACAATACCTTTTTGCACATCAGCATCTGAGATACAACCACTTTTCAACAAGCTAACAGCTGATTTAACTGCTTTTTCAGCAGATGATGAAGGGGCAGCAACCAAAATACCAAACAGACCACTGTCAGAATAACTGACATTAATAGCGGATGAAGCAATATCTGCTGGGTTTCCCAAGGATTTGTTGTAAAGCCCATTATCAGTGTTGCTGTATTTGATTCTTGGTCCACTACCGATTGCTCCTTGTAGAATTGCAAATGCAAGTGCCTCTTTAGTACTGGATAAGGGTGCTCCTTCTCCTGCTATGGCAACATATGCGATTTGACCTCCTTTATTAGAACTACAATAAAATACTCCATATTAATTAATTGGGATGTAGTTATGTAAATAGTTGGTACTTACCGAAGCTCACCTCCCTTGTATGGTGAAGACTTGGTCTTACCAGCTCCATTTTGAATTTCTAAACTGGTTGCAAAATGTTTTAAAAAGTTGTCACTGATACCAGTACCAACAACTGCAGCGTTACCAGATACAAAATTACTAGCAACATAATGTTGTAAAGTTTCAGATGAAACTTTTCCTACTTGAGATTTTGGAATGAAAAGTGAGTTACCTAATCCTTGACTACGGTATGCGGCATTGTGAAGTAAATCAATGGCTCTCAACTACAGTTAAATATAAAGTTTAAGTATTTATTATAATATTTTTGAAATAATAAACATACCTGTAAAGGTCTAGTTAGAATATCCAACAGCAACCTGTTTGATAACTCGGACAATTCCCATGGTCTAAATTCTTGTTGGGTAGCTACTTCTGCCAAAAATGGTAAAGCTTTTTCAACAGCCCCTTTGGTACCTTCTAAGGTGTATGAAATAGTTTCTCTGTCAGATGTGGATATTAAATTAGCACCAACTTGTTGAATGTTGCGTGTAATAGCAAATTGAGAAGCATTTTTTGTAGTTAGACCTGCTGCTGTTCTTAAAACATGAGTGGCACCCAAATTATCAGATTGTTCATTCCGACTTCCAGCTCTAAAAAATGAATCAATTTCAATTGTAAAAATTGATAAATATAATTTACTCACTTGAATACAATCGAAATTCTTGTGAGACTAGCATCATTATCGATTGCTGCAACAACTAGTTTACTGGGAAGGGTACATGTTTTCAATTCAGCACAAGGATTCCCAGATACTGGTGCTAGTTGACTGTAATTTCTTGCCTACAATTATTGTTATTTAAAAAAAATCTTAGTTTCGATTATTAAGTTCGTTTCAACTTACTGCAATTGCTCGTAAAATGGGAGCTTTTGATAAACTTGAAGCCATACTCCTGAAATAAATTTAAAAAGTCCATGTTACATAATTTATCGACTCCCTAACCGTTACTATTTCATGTTGGAACAATATCATATTCTGTTAGTTTAGGTACTGTAGTTATTTAATAACTAATGAAATGAAAAATAGTACTCACAATTTTTTTGTAGGCCAAATTGGAAAATAATTTTTTTTACTTTGGACCAATTTTCCAAGTATTTGACAAGTACTTTGACAAATGACAGTATCAAGATCGACAAAAACTTCAAAACGAGTGTAATAACCACAGAGTACACCATCTAGATGGTGTACTCTGTGGTAGTAATGTAGAGAAATAAATTTTTTCTAGAAAAAAAAAAAAGAAGCAGACTTGAATTAATAATGTCATCATTTGTTGTTGACATTGCACATATTTGAAAATCCCGAAAATCCTCACGTTTTTTTTATCTATTATAGCTGATTAAATGATTCATAGATAATATAATTTGCATTGAAGTGGTTTTAAATAAGAATTATTAACGAGATAGACAATTTTATTTCGCTACTTTATCGTATTGATTGCAACAATGTCGGAAAAAAAGAAAAACGTTTGTGTAGTAGTGCTAGGTGATATTGGAAGAAGCCCACGAATGCAGTACCATTCCTTATCTTTAGCAGAAATGGGGCATACAGTGGATTTAATAGGTTATGGAGAAACTGAACCAATGGATCAAATAAAAAAAAGTCCATCAATTTATTATCACTATTTATTAGCACCTCCAACTATCCCATTTAAGCTACTAAACTACGGATTCAAAACAATATGGCAGGCTATTAATTTGATATTTTTACTTATAATAGCTAGAAAACCTGATATTATGATTGTTCAAAATCCTCCAGCTATACCCTCATTATTTGTATGTTGGCTGTTTTGTTTTATCATTCGAGCTAAATTCATCATAGACTGGCATAACTATGCACACACAATTATGGCTTTAAATCTATCTGAAGATAATATATTAGTAAAGATTACAAGACAAGTGGAGATGTTTGCAGGCAAAAGGGCTCATAACAATTTTTGTGTTACTAATGCCATGAGAGATGATTTGAGTAAGAACTGGGGCATTGGGTAAGAAAAATGCTTATTAATTGATATTATGAATTACTCACTTGATTATGGATTAAATTGTAAGTAAGGAAGGTAAATTTTTGTTGTTTAGTGCCACAACTTTGTATGACAAACCACCAACTATTTTTAAATCAATAAGTTTGGAAGAAAAACATCAATTTATTAATAAACTGGGGAAAACATATAAACAACTACTTAATAATGATGGTTCATCTCTATTTACCCAAGAAACTGGAAGTGAAATTACTTATAAAAATGAGAGACCAGGTTTATTAGTATCTAGTACAAGTTGGACAGAAGACGAAGATTTTTCTGTTTTGTTTTCAGCTTTACAAGGTACCTAATATTCATTTCAAAAAGTACATTTCTAATATGACTAAATATAACTTGTTACTTGTTATTAATATATTTTTCTAGAATATGATAGTCATATTGTACAAGGTAATGTCAGAAAACTGCCGAAATTAATTTGTTGTATAACTGGAAAAGGACATTTAAAGCAATATTACTGCAACAAAATTAAAGAAGCGAATTGGAAGAATGTTGTTGTTCTTACACCATGGTTGGAATCTGGAGACTATCCATTGATGTTGGCCTCGGCAGATTTAGGAGTTTGTCTACATACAAGCTCTAGTGGTTTAGATTTGCCCATGAAGGTTGTAGATATGTTTGGTTGTGCCTTACCAGTATGTGCTTACGATTTTAAGTGGTGAGTATATTTTAACATAAAACAACATGCTTTTTATAAATTTCTTCTGGTATTTTTATGTTTTAGCTTGGATGAGTTGATTCAGCACGGTAAAAATAGTTACAATTTCTGTGATTCCGAAGAACTTTCTGAACAGTTATTCAACTGGTTCCAGAACTTTCCAAATGATTCAAAACAACAGGAAACTGAGAAAAAGTTTAAGAATGAATTGGAAGCTTTCCAAAAACTACGCTGGAGCGAAAATTGGACCAAATGTGCTGCTCCCTTTTTTAAATAAATTAAAAATATACATGTTAAGTTTTCTATAAAACTTGTTACTTGCATTTAATTGAATATATATTACTGTATATTTTATTAAATAAATTTATCTTGAAACAAGTTGCTTTGTATACTGATTAATCCTAATGTTTTATTAAGATTTATTAAAATAAAGATTTTTTCCTCGAATACCCACGGTATATGCAACTAAACTTACACGGCAGTATAAATTGCCGGCTACAAACAATTCGCGAAAAAATGACTAATAGACGTTTTCAAAGTTGAAAATCATGCTGCCAACTGCTTACAACAAAATTTAGATAACATGGTACGACTGTTTTGTAAATAAATTGAAATCATGATAATTACGTAGAAAAAATAGTTGTTTCTCTCATTATTGATTACGTTAATAGATGTTTTAAAAATTAGTAAAATTATCAATATTTATATAAACCCATACAAATAATATTTATAACTAATTTAAACAACAAAATGGCACAGGTATGGGTAAGCAATTTTTATATTGACCTATTTCATTTTATGTCATTTGTCAATACAATATTTTAAAACTTCACAATTTCCGAAGTAAAGTATATAAATAATGCGTCTTTTGCAGAATGCTGTTGAACCTATGCAAGTAGATGCGCCCCCAGAAGATAATGATAACAATGAAGAAGATAATTATGTAGTGGAAAACCCAACATTAGACTTGGAGGTGTATGCAAACAGCTACATAGGGTTGGCAAAATTGTACCGGCTTATTTATATAATAGATCATTGCCCTTCCCTTAAATTAGAAGCCCTCAAAACGGCAATATCATATGCAATGACTACCTACAATGTCAACTTGTATCAAGTTTTACATCAAAAGCTAGCAGAAGTAACTACGGCTATGAATGTTCCCGATGTAGCAGCACCTTCTACATCCCAAGATATACCTGCCATAGATAATATGTGGATGGAAACAAGGTCTAAAAGAGCAGCATTGAAGCTGGAAAAGTTGGACAATGATCTGAAAAATTACAAATCAAATTCAATCAAAGAAAGTATTAGAAGAGGTCACGATGATTTGGGTGATCATTATTTGGATTGTGGGGATCTATCCAATGCTTTAAAATGTTATTCGAGGGCTAGAGACTACTGTACTAGTGGAAAACATGTTGTTAATATGTGTCTGAATGTTATCAAAGTATCTGTGTATTTGCAAAATTGGTCTCATGTATTAAGTTATGTTTCTAAAGCAGAGAGTACACCAGATTTCTCAGAAACCCAGTCGAAAGATTCAAATCAAATAATATTGACAAAATTGAAATGTGCAGCCGGACTAGCAGAATTAGCTACAAAGAAATATAAATCAGCTGCTAAGCATTTCCTTCAAGCAAATTTGGATCACTGTGATTTTCCAGAATTACTTTCTCCAAACAATGTAGCCATGTACGGTGGTCTGTGTGCACTTGCAACATTCGATAGACATGAGTTGCAAAAGAACGTTATTTTTAGTAGTTCCTTTAAACTATTTTTAGAATTAGAACCACAACTACGTGATATAATTTTCAAGTTTTACGAATCAAAATACGCCTCATGTTTAAAACTATTAGATGAAATTAAGGACAACCTACTCCTTGATATGTACATTGCTCCTCACGTTAACACATTGTATACACAAATTAGAAACAGAGCCCTAATCCAATACTTCAGTCCTTATTTATCTGCCGATATGCACAAAATGGCATTAGCTTTCAATAGAACTGTACCTGCTCTAGAAGATGAACTGATGCAACTTATTCTAGATGGGCAAATTCAAGCTAGGATCGATTCTCATAATAAAATTCTTTTTGCTAAAGATGTGGATCAACGTAGTACCACATTCGAAAAGAGTTTGTTGATGGGTAAAGAGTATCAAAGAAGAACTAGAATGTTAATTTTAAGAGCTGCCGTTTTTAAAAATAAAATCCTTGTAAAGGTGAGTTAATTTGACATGCTTTTGTTGCTATATAATTATTTTTTTGAGTATAAGAAATAAAAAATCTTGGACATTGATTAATTTTTAATAGTAATGTAAAAAGATTCATTTACCAGTATGTTTCCCTACCTATTGAGTAGACTTTACAAATGTTGAAATAGTAAGGACTTGTTAACTATAACAGTATTTTTGTGCAAATCATGGTAAAGTATTGTCTGTCTTACAGGAATCTATTGGTACAGAATAATTGCTCTATATCCACATTATTTTTCAAATTCACCAACAGAGTGAGCTTTTTCCATATATATCTAAACTTATGTAATAAAATGTTTTTTTTCTATATATTATTTAAAATTTTGTATTTTATTTAGTAAATCAATAGAAGTGTAGGGACTTATAACAAAATTTTTCAAACTTTTATATATATATTAGGTATATTTTTATGAGTATTGGTAATTTTATTTTCAGAGCCCTCCGAGAGACTCTGGTCAAACGGGGGAAATTACAGTAGTGCCGTTCTGAAACCTAAAAGCTCAGTTATACTAACAACATTTATTGTTTTTAATTTAATCTATTCAAAAACCATTTTGTGCAAAACTTCTGTAGTGCTATATCAGCCTTTTAGTCATTGTGAATTTTAATGATTTTCAAATAAACAATATTTTTGTGAGTGCATTGTAATTTTATTTCCATAAAAAACAGATTGTTATTTATAATACATTATTATACCACTTTCCCAGTTCCAGGATAAGGTGAACAAACACAAATATGTTCTACATAACAAAATCTATGATAGAAAAAAGAATTAATTAAACAAACCATATTAGCATGCATGCATAGCACACAATGAACACACACTGAAAAAAAAAACTTTTAGAACAAGAAAAAAAAGTGTGTTCAGCATGCCCATTTCAGTTTTGAAATGAATATGCAAAATTGCAAACTTACAATGTTATAACCCCACTATAAGAGTTAGATTTAAGTAGTTAAAAATGCACGTTTAATTGTGGACAATTGACAGTTTAAAATATCTATTTTTGTTTTGATATTTGAATAATTATAAATCATCTTATATAGAGGAGACTTATATATGTTTGTCCTGTAATTGTTCTAATAAAATAACTGGTTTTGACGAAAGTTGACCCTAGAAACACGAAGATATAATAAATTATTAATATAAATGCAGTCAACCTTATAATTAATAATTTTAAACAAAAATATTACAGATTGCATTACTCGTCTTTTAACTCTGTGCATGAAAGCGGTCATAAAAGTATTCCTGATCAATACCTCTTGCTGGATAAACACCATCTATCATGAAGCAAGTTGATTTGAAAAAACGTCTTTGAATACATTCCAGTAACGTTATATGATTATTATTTATAGGACTACAAATTAAATTTACATATTCAAGTTTGGATCTTACAAATGTCGAAAATAACAAGAACATAGTAGAAAAACTTTTAAACGGTTTCATGTTTCTAATTACAAAACCAAGTGTTTTGTATGAGGCTGCAGAGTTTTTCAAAATGTGCGACAAAAGTTAGTTTGGAGCCAAAGTAAACACCAAGATCCCTTATTAAAAACAGGATAAACAAAAAAGCCATAATATACAATTTAAATATATTTACTTAATATCTTCTACAATATAAAATCACATTATATAAAAAATTACAAAATCAATAAAAGCTAGTTATCTGAATAGTCTAAGGGTTTTATTCCCAAAATATCTTCTGAAGAATCAACCAAATTATCAGTTTTCAAATGAAGGGAAATCAAATTGTCAACATGTTTCAAATTCTCGAACATATATTTAATAAGCAAACACGTCTGTTGTTTGCTAGTCTCAGTATCCTTTTGCATTTGTAAATACTTGTCTGTAATACATTGTATTGTCTTTGAATTCTGTTCGAGGTAAGAGCTACTGGGATTTGGTAATTCTAGAGATTTGTTACTGATTATTATTGCAGCTGAGGAAAAAAATTGGGATAAAATCAATTTATTTTCTTCTGGAGTTTTTTGATCTTCTAAAGTATGTTCTAAAACTAAGTTATTTTCTGATAGATATGAAAGAAGGGATCTACATTCTGTAAATATGTCATGGACACTTGAAACGCTGCTCCAGTGTTGTTTCAGTGATGTGAATTTTTCCTTCAAGCTGTTCATTGAAGGATACAAAGTATATTTTTTATAAAAATCTTCTTCAGCTATTGTTTGTTCCTTCTTTGCAACTGATATACTTTTATCTAATTCTGATAATTTATCTACAAGTACATTTGCAGCATTTTTTTGATCATTTTGATACTCTTGAAACTTTTCTATTTCTGCTTTTGTTCGAGTTTCAATTTCAAAAATCATTTTGTTCAAATTATTTAACATTCCTTCTGTTATGTAAGTATCATTATTTGGTATTGGACAGTAGAGTAGCAAACCTGCATTTTTTCTCTTCAAATGCTCAAATATTACTAGTTGAGATAGTTTTAATATAAATTTAGCAATTTTAAATCCGCCTGGTGATATTAAATGTGAAGGCATAATTGGAGGTATATTGGCATGTTTGTAAATACCATTCAATTCATTTATATACTTAAGAAGCTCACTTCGAAATGTATTATCTCTCTTAATTTCATATGGTGGCCAGGTAGTTAACTTCTTTTTTGTCAAATCTGGATCCAAAATATTTAATAGATAGTAAACCACTTCGTAGAAAGCAGCCTTGTTATTTTTAATGAACATGTCTTTTTTAAAAACCTGATCGAACTCTCGACTTGTTTTGTAAATCCATTTTAATAGATATATATTATTAAATATTTCTTCTTGCACTTTACTTTCTACCTCTTTAAATGTCCGTATCTCCGACATTGCCTAAAATGATACCTTTTATTAGTTACTCAGAAAGTAAGAAGCATATATTCCCTTACCACAAAGAATCAATAAATATAGATGGAAAGGTTTTGTTTTTAAGCAGTTTTATGCATGAAGATACTTGAAACTATGTTCTATATCCTCATTTCTTATGAAGTGCCAGGCAAATTATTTCCAACAGAATATTAAGCACATCTTTATATAATCTGAAAGGACATAAGTTGAAAGTTTGTGGTCCAAAAATACGGTTCTCTAGTTTTGTTTTGTTAGTAACGAATTCTCTATGGTTGAAGGTGAAAAAAGTTATTCATATTATACTTTTCAATCACTTTTTCTTCTGGAATACAATTCAGAAAATAATTTGTTTACATATAAATTATAACGTCTAGATTTGTTCTGTTTAGGAATTTGATTTTAAATTCGTCAACAGTCGTTGTCATGGGTAAGTCAATCATAAGTCAATGTCAAACCTCACTTCTAGTTTTATTGTTCGAAGTACCTTGAACTTTTCAAAATACATCTTCATTTCCAAACCTGCAAACTTTTTCTTATAATTTATTTAATACAAAATACAAATGATTATTCATACTTTCACGCAGCTAAATATTATTCAATTTAATAATATAATATATCTTATTTACAGGTTCAACCATAGGTGCGTCAACAGGTCGATAGGTGGCTAAATATTTTTTTGTATTGATTTCCTATCTGTGTATCTGTATTCTGTGTGATCTAGCACGTGTGGCATCATGGTATGGAAACTTGAATGACCGATGCTGAGACTCTCAAGAGTGAGAAGGAGATATTTTTCCTTGTCTGTTTTTAGTTCGAGAACAGGTTGATTAGGCGTTAGTGTAGCTGATGGAAGTGAAAGATGTCAATTGTTATTTGTTCCCTCATCTCTCATCTCACTATGATCTCACTCCCCTACGTATGCCCATATTGTTATGATTGTTATTTTCATTTGTGTTAAATTGTGTTTATTATTGTGCTTGTTGCTAATAACTTTTTATAATTAGTTCAGTGTTCTGTTTACGACTTGGTGAGTTTGTTTGATTATTCGGTATTAAGATAAAAATCAATTTAACGATTTCATAGTTTCTCTACTTTTATCATAGGTACACGTGGTAACACGCTGTGGCAACTAAATTAGTGGTTGAAACACTTGTAAATGTACAGTATTTTTTTTAATAATAAAATTTATTTAAAAATATACTTCGAACGTCTCATTTCTATTCCTATATATATATTATTTAGTTTGAGTAAATAATATATTAAACAATATTTATCTTTGTGTGATAATTTTTCCAATTTTATATTCAAAAAACAGTTCACATGAAGTGAATATTGAATCTTGAATCAAACTAGTAACTGCAGGCTGAAAGAAAAAACGCTACACAGTAAGTATAAACAAAGAACAAGTAACTTGGAGTATTCTATCTATGAAGAGTAAAATTAAATGTATGTTGCCATTCGCATAAACAACATGGCTTTTCTTCAATTTCCATGTACACGATAACGATTTCACATTTTCAAGCAAAAAGTTATCTTTTAAGCATCGGCTTATTGGAATTTGATTGAAAATGTGTAATTGGTAGAGTGTAAATGTAAATAAAATACCTAAATTCAGTGTGATAGTGATAGTTACTGAAATATTTAAATTTCCCGCTATTCCCGTCAAAGCTGTAGAAATCAGCCAGTAGGAATATTTGAATTTCCCCCTACTTTGTAATGTCAGTTTTAGTTCGAGAACAGCTGGTTTGATGGCGATAATTTGACATTTGAAATCTCAAATTTTAACCTTGCAGTTTCCTATCTATCCCTCCCCTAATCTATGTGTGGCATTGTGGCAAGCTGATGCTAACCTAAAAATTTTTAAGACGCATTTTCGTATAGAACCTTTCTTGATTTTTGAGCTCTAATCCTCAGTGAAGCGAAAAAATCGCAGAGAGGACAGAGAATTAACTGTTTTCGTTGACTTAATCTAATAGACAACATCATGGTAAGTGACTTATTCCATTAAAACATTAACATGCTTATCAACTTTTTGATTTTAGGCTGAAGAAATTAATCCCAAAGCATACCCATTGGCGGATCCAACTTTAACAACAAAAATATTGAACTTGGTTCAACAAGCTATGAACTACAAGCAGCTAAGAAAAGGTGCAAACGAAGTCACAAAAACTTTGAATCGTGGTATAGCAGAATTCATTGTGATGGCTGCCGATGCAGAACCATTAGAAATTTTGTTGCATTTACCATTATTGTGCGAAGATAAGAATGTTCCTTATGTGTTTGTACGTTCCAAACAAGCTTTGGGCAGAGCTTGTGGAGTTTCAAGGTCGGTTATTTCCTGCAGTGTGACCATCAATGAGGGCTCTCAATTGAAACCTCAAATTCAGACAATTCAACAAGAAATTGAACGCTTATTAGTTTAAGACATTAAGTACAAAACCTTTTGTAAGTTTTATTTTTGTTTTTTAATGAAATATACTATTTGAACATGTGACTCAACATTTTTCTGGTGAATACAGGAGTGTAAACCATAACACAATAAAAAGTCAAGGTATGAATTCTGAAGAATTTAATCCAAAATTATTAATAAAAATGCAACATCTCGAAACATTCACTTTTAAACAGGTACAAATTGTGGAAAAATTATTCTATTGCAACTTTTTTTGCACAGAACTGGATGAGCCCATAATCACCCTTCTCCATCCATTTCTCATCTTTTTCTTGAATTTCTTCTGCTACTCCATTCGGTATACCACAAATAATATCTGCTTTGATAGTTCTTATTATACACAATTTCGTAGGATTAAACCCTTGCAAACCTACATTAACAGGTGTTACTGGGTCCCAATTCTTCTCACCAAACAACTTCCTGTAGTTCAAGTCTCCTTTAAAAAACACTGCTTTTGCTTCTGCTAATTGTTTGTAAAGTTGTGGGTCCACAGTAGCCATTTGACTAAAATCAAAGGGCAAAGTCCAAAAATCTGACATTATCAGTGTCCATGTTCCATTTTCTATATACTCAAACCATCTCTCTCCTAATAATCGAAGATTTTCATCATCACTACTTTTTAATTGATCTATCATCCAGAAGAAATCTTGTTCCATAACATCTGAGATGAACCATGGGACTGTTTTTACATAGAGACGCATAGATTTTGCTAAACCTTTGGTTATCAAATAGTCTGCTAAGCATAGATCAGTGAAGACTTCGTAACCAGAGTTGTCAAACACAATATCTGAAAAATATGAAACGAGTTAAAACTATTTGGTTATGCAGTTCTTAAAAACACTGATTATTGATAATATGCTTTCTTTAGCTTACCTACGATATCAGAACTATCATCAGTTGAAATAGTATCCCAAATTTTCTTAGAGTCATCACATAATATAAATTCATCTAAGGCATCGGTCTCAAACAAATTGGAAGAATCGCTTGCTTTTCCTAGTGACAAGGATAAATCACATTTATTTCCCCACAAATTAATCTAAAATTGTGTTAAAAAAGGCTTATAATAATAAACATTTTTTTTCAATTATTTCTCAGTACGTACTTTCAGTAACTGGATAAATTCTTGTTTTTTTGGTGGATTTACATCAGCTAAAATCTTGACAATAAAATTTGCCAACGTTTTTATCATTGGCAGAGCACCTGTGTAAGCATCTTGTTTTTGATGGACAAAATAATCATAATCCTTAAGAAATGTCCTAAAACAAAAAGTTATAATGCACAAAGTGTGATTTAGAAAAACTGAAATGAATCCCAGCATACTTAGTTTCAAAACATTGTTTTATTCTTCTATACATATAGCATTCGGTTAACAACCAAATGGTATGGAAATGTGTGGTATGACCTTCTGATACAGTTTGTTTGTTGATGTAATCATTGTAGATTTTTGCATCTGGCGCATCGGTTGTTAATAATTTTAGAGGTTTATTTGTTTGGATTTCATATTTATATTCAGATAATTCTCCTATAATGGTCTTTACCTCTTCTATTGCATCCTAAAAAACGAGGCCTTCTTACATACCTACATTGTTATGAAAGGATTAATATTTATACATTAAACTGTTACATTTTTGAGAAAATATCTACCAAATTTACCTCTCCATATTTTGCGGTGATATACTTTTTATTTCTCACTAAATTATCTATTATATTAGTTAAAATAACAGGTATTCTATGTTTAACAGTATAAAAGGCAAAGCTCCTACAAGAGAAATATACATTTGTACATATTATTGTTTATTTAATTCATTTATATACCTTTTATAAAAAGCTGACAGATACACATTTCTAGGTGTATTTATATCTAAACTACGATTTGATTTACACTCGCAACTTTTATTGGAATTGGTATCACACATTTCTATTAAATTCTATATTTCTATAGGGCATGTCCACGTGACGTCACAAACTATTTTGACAAGGTGGTAAAACAATAAACAAAGCGTTCAGAACACGTGGTCAAAGAATACACTTTGACGTGGTACTTAATAGTGAGGTTATGCTGATTTATAATGGTAGATCGTGTTTGATTTTAGTTGATTTTGCTTCAGTGTACTTTTAAAGTTATTTGAATTGTTGAGCTTGCATATTTAATAATATATAATATGGGTTAATAGTTGTTTGTTGTCTACACCAGTGTACCGATATTTTGCACTGAGTGCAGGGTCAATGGAACACCGAAAAGTTGTCAGTTGTCATTCGTCAAATCAAGTTGGTTGTTTTGTGGTGGTTTTTGTTGTTTTGATTAAAAGCAGGTGCAGTTTCATGTGTCCTTATTTGTTGTTTTATTATTTAACATTAAAAATAATGAGAAAATTTTTATTAAAAGTACATTGAAAGATTATTCATTTCCTAAAACAACTTAATACTTCCAATCACTGCAGGTTCAGTATTTGTAAAATACTCTACTTTTTACAATAATATCCAGTGAAAAATAAATAATTAATAGGCTACTGCTTTTCTTTCGAATTCGCAGCGTTCATCATTCGCCGCCATTTTGCACTCTTGCACTAAACTCGAAACTACCTCCTGAGCAGGTGCCGAAAAAACTGCACTCAGTGCACATTCGCTTGCACTAGTTTTCCAATGGAATATGAAATACTGGTGCAGTGCAGCCAATGGAACACAAATTTTGCACTCAGTTCAGTTTCAGTGCACCCTAGTTTTGTCAATGGAAAACGCTATTAGAAAGTCATTTGTAATTTGACTTTGATGAACTATTTGAAGGTTAGGTTGTCAGAAAAGTGTCTTCTTCTGACATAAGTTAAGAAGAGAAGAAGAAAATACTTGTTTAGTTCTGCTTCCTAGTGTTGTGTGATCCAATTATTTCCACATAGACAAAATAATAATAAAAATTTAAATAATCCCAACCTTATTATCTACGATATGATACGTTGAATTGTGATAATTGAATATCTGTCTATGTTATCAGATTATATTCATTATGTCGTCAGCCAGAGTAAGTAAATAAACATACTATGGTCTGCTTCTGACCAACAAAAATCAAAATTTTAATTATCGATTTTAATATTTAAGATGCCTCTTTTGGAGGATACTGCTGGTTTTGGTGAAGATGAAGGAGAATTTGGCGTTAAAAAAGATTCGCTAACGTAAGGATATGTATTTTAAAATATTCCTATCAGATGTTCTGTGCATCTACACTATTCAACATGAACACAAACTAAAAACATTCTTGTACTATTGTATGTATAATTTATAATAATAATTTTTAGACACCCTTATATTACCATATGCCACATAGCATTTAGAGGAGCTGCTGTAGTGGTTTACCTTTTATGTGAAGCATTCGGTGCAGGTTTTATTGCAAGTTTTGTCAGTGTAATATTACTGTTGTCAGTAGATTTTTGGACAGTTAAAAATATCACAGGAAGACTCATGGTAGGTTTAAGATGGTGGAATTATGTAGATGATGATGGAAAATCACATTGGGTGTTTGAATCAGGACAGGTAATAATTTAATATGAGGTTCCAGATTGTATATTAATCTAATGTATATAATGTATTTTCAGAATAGAATCAATGAACGAGAATCAAGAATATTCTGGATTGCATTAATTTTAACCCCATTATTATGGTCTTTGCTATTTATTGTAGCAATATTTGGATTTGAATTTAGATGGTTGGTGAGTTATCTCAAGTTTTTATTAATTAATTTACTAAATTTATTATTAATTTTTTCAGCTATTGGTGACAATCGCCTTGATCTTGAGTGGATCAAACCTCTATGGTTATATAAGATGTAAAGTAGGGAGTAAAGAAAGTATGACTAGTTTGACATCTGATTTTCTTCGTAAACAGGTTCTACAAAATGCTGTATCTTTAGTCACTCGTCAAGCGACAGCACAACCAGATGCAAATCAAACAAATCGGCCTGTAAATGTAGTATAATTTTTTCAATATCTAGTCTTGAAAATTGAAAATAAATTTAATGTTTTGTGTTTATTATCAACAATACAAAATTTTAAGGTGTTTAGAAGGATTTGAAGAACCATTAAAAATGTCTACTAAATCAATGTGTGAGTCTTGCCATACATAAATTGTCGCTACTTTATTTTAATATTATTAAATTATAATTCGCATTTTAGTTATTTCTAGTATTAGTAATGAATGTAGAGTTATTTAATAATTCCATATATTGATTGATACATTTTATAATTTTGTTAACAAAATATTTATAAGATCGAGTTGGGCTTAAAGTACTTGGTTGAATAAACTTATTGCTGTTGAAATGGAGTATTTATTTAGATTTTGTATTATATCATGGATGTAAATAAAGTTTTCTTATTTAACATATTTTTTATTCATGTGGAGTCCCACAAAAGTTTGAGACACCCTTATATGGTTGGTTTGAGCTTTGATTTAATAATTGGAAATATTGAATAGGATTTCGATCAGCATATTTACCACGAAATTGAAAAAAAAAATGCTCCAGGTGAGGCTCGAACTCACAACCCCGGCATCGCTCACGACTACTGTCTTATAAGTACCGTGCGCTAACCAATTGCGCCACTGGAGCGTTGATGAAATAGATGCAAATTACCTTATATGAACAAAAAACAAATTTATCTCCTTTTTGGATTTATTTGAACAAAAATATTAAAATCATTTTTTATTCTGATTACTTCTTACAATCTAAATAACATACCTGTAAATTCTTCATTCATTTATATTTAATTCCGATAATATTGTAGTTGATGTTTTCTATTCATAGCCATTTTTAGCTCTTTGTGGCAAAATCAATTACATAATTATTTATAAACACTCAGAAATACCATGTTTTTAGTTTTCCGTCTGGTAATTTATTTATGCCTAAGGATAATATTGAATAATCAATTAAAGAGATAAATATTGCTGGAAATTTTATTAAATTTTGATTCTATATTTGAACGCGAAAAATTGTTGAGATTTCATCTGTCACTTTTGCTGATGACAGATGACAGTAAATGTCTTGTCATTTTACGTCAACAAATTTTTGTCAACATGTCAAGTGATATATTATAAAAAGTTTCAAATTACAATTTAAGCAAATACCACATATTATGTACTATATACTACTACTATAAAGAATAAACGTTACTCAAATAATGTATATAATAGTATATTCCAGTTTTTCATTAAATAATATGATTCAAAATGAGTTGGTTTGATGCTGCAGGTTTAGCAAACATAGCAAAATCAGCTCTTAAAGAAGCTCAGAGGACTATAGATAAAGCATTAGATATTAAGGATGATGATCCTGCGAACGCTCCTATAGATCCCCTTTCAGATGACTTCTTTGGTAACTGGGATCTGGCACATCCCAGTACCAGTCAAGATGAGAAAAATCAAACTACCATTTCAAAAGATAATAAAGTCGCAAATAGTATTTGGGGCTCCTTTACAGGTTGGTATATATTCCATTTCTATATCTTGACTTAAAAAAAAACGTTGCAGGATCCTTTTTTGAAAATAATCAAGAGAGAAATAAATCACCTTCAATTACTAGCCTTGATGATACCCTTGATAGTATAGATACATTTAGTCGAAGTAAGCTTGTTGTACAAAATGTAGAAGAAATAGATAATCAAATGTCTGAAATTACAGAGGAAGAAACAGGTGAAAGTACATCTGATCTTGACAAGAAGCATGGAATAAACTCAGGTGATTACAGTTCTATTTGATTTGTAGTATTTTAAGTTTCCCTAATATAAAGTTTGAAATGTTTGTAGTTGATACTGATTATGATAATCAAAATAATACAAATACAGTTAAAAGAAGAGAGAAGCGATCAAGTTCAATAATCAACAGGCTTTCAGTACTTAGTGCAGAAAGTGGCAAAAATAGTTCTGATAGTGCTGATATTATAACATGTAGTACAGAATGTACAAGTCCAGATTCAGAAATGTTGTCAGCTGCTCAGTCCATCTCAACATCCAGTTCTGCCTTGGGTAAAAAATAGTCTTATTATTTTTAGTACACTATTTAATAAAAATATGCTTAGGTCTCCAACCAACATCAGATTCTTTTGAAGTATTAGGTGAAAGTTTAACTAGTCCAAGCTCTGTAGAAGTGCTTGGTACCAATAGCACTAACAGTAGGAGACAGTCTGATTATACAGATGAAGTTATTTCACCCTTGTCCGAAGACGAAAAATATAGGTAAAATATTCTTAAAAAACATGTTTCACAAAATTAAATCTCTGTTATTTCAGTTCTGCTGACAAATTATCTCCAGATAGTGTTGAAGTCATTCCAGAAGATCAAGATGAAAACAGTATTGCCGAAGACACAATGTCATACACATCAGTATCTGAAAGTACATCTGCCACTGTATTAGATTCTGCTTTCAATCCCCATCTAAAACCCCAAAAGATGCTTAAAGATACTTTTGGCCTACCCGAAACTGACCTAGATAAAAAATATCCACATGCAGATGCCATTACAAGAGCTCCAGTGAGGAGTAACATGCAGCTGCCTTTAACGCAGGTCTTAATAGATACCCAACCACAGAGTATCAAACAAGATTTATCAAATATTCTACAAAAAACGAATATTATTGACATTCCGGTTGAAGAAAATAGCGTAATAGAAAATGTAATGGATATTTCTTTAGATGATAGTTCTCAATCAGATAAAACAATTACTGCTAGTGATAATATAATGGAAAGCAGTAGCGATACTAGTACAGCAACTGAAACAAGCAGTAATTCAGCGTATTTAAAAAACTTATTAGCAGATGCAATGACAGAGAAAAGTGTGTCAGATCAACCAAAGATGTCAGCAGGTTCTAGTCAAAAAAGTCTTATTGAAAATGTATCTTTGGCACAGGTAATATTTTTTTTATTTTAACTACTACAGTTGTTTTAATCTGTTTTCTTTTTATAGGTGGATCTAATTCCTAGAGAAACTTCACCAATTAGCTCTGAAAGTCGGTCGGATCTTGTAAAAATAGGATCAGATCACACATCGGCACATACGTCTGGAGATGAGTTAGAAACGACAACCTCTTCAGATATAGAAATAATATCAAGTCCTAATGGAGACTCGAGTAGTACTCAAAGTAGACAGAGTCCCGCTAAACAAACTTGTATCAGAACTAAAATGGAAGCTGGGGAATCGTTATTAGGAAAACTGACAGTTAAGAAAATAAAAGGCCATAATCGAGAACTATCAGAAGCATCCAGCATAAGTGACGATTTTCACCCGCCGGAAGTAGATAAACTTTTGAAAAAAATAGCTGAAATAACAGAGATATTAGAATGTAGAGAATCTAAGCTAATAGATGTAAATCGACGAAATGCTGAGTTACAAGAAATGAATACAAGCTTAAAAGTCCAGCTAGATACTATTACCAGTAAGCAGTTAGAAAGCGCTGACTTATCTCAAGTAACTGAAGATTACACTCAAAGGATGTCTGCGTTGGAAAAGAAATTCCAACAAGCGATTAGAGATAAAGATAGTTTGAGAAAGCAATTAGAACAGATGAAAGTGGAATCGGCAAGTAGAATGAGCAAAGGAGAAATAGAAAGTGTTTTGTCTGAAAAGGAGGGAGTTATAAAAGAATTGATGCAAGAAGGTGAAAAATTATCCAAACAGCAGCTACAACATTCTAATATTATTAAGAAGCTGCGGGCTAAGGAAAAAGAAAATGAAAGTACCATTAAACATCTTAAGTGAGTTTAAACAAAATTATTTCGTTGAAAATCATTTATTTATTTATTTTGTTTTCTCAGGGAGAACGTGGAGATTCTTACGACCGAATCGGATCGACTTAAAAAATCTTTGGCTGCTAAAGATGAAGTCGAAAGAACCCAAATAGAAGCAATCAACCAATTAACTTCTAAAAATAAAAAAATTGAAAACGAGGTTAATAAATTGAAAGGGCAGTTGGATGATTTGACACAAAAGTACGATACCACCAAGAAATCTTTGGACGCAGCTAAAAAAGAACTTCAAGAAAAAACTAGAACCAGTTCTGAATTACAAATGAGAGAACAGTTGTTGAATACTTTGGAAAATCAAAAGAAAATGACCGAATCGCAAAATTCTGATGTAAGTGTCAACTGTCAAATGTCTTGAATGTCCCAATTTTTTTTTTTTTTTTTCGTAGTTGGTAGACCAGTTAGAGGATTTAAGACAAACGTTAAGACAATACGAAGAAGATAATGTGAAGAACGAAGAAAAATATCGAGAAGATAAAAATAAATTGATGAGAAAATTGGAAGAAGCCGAAGCTAGGAACGAAAAATTATCCCAATCGGTATCCGAAGTTAGTAAACCTTTGATCCGGCAATTAGAATCGCTTCAAGCGACGCATTCAATGAAGTTAGCCGCTTTTGAAAAAATAGAAGAAGAACTAACGCTGAAAATAAGTAAGTATTAACCGTTGTAACATGAATATTGTTAGTAAATTTGTTATTTTAGCCGAACTACAAACAAAATTACAAACGGCCTCAAGCAGCGAAAGAATGAGCAAAGACGAATGCGTTCAGTTTAGATCGAAATTCTCCGAAATGGAAAGTCAACTAAACAGTTTACGACACAAATTGGAACTCACCCAAATGGAATTGCAACAACAAAAAACCGAGAGATTCGTTGGCGAACAAGAATTGAATAATAAAATCGATAGATTGAATGGAGTGATAAAGAAATGCAAAGAAACGATCGGCGAAAAGGAACAGGAAATATCAAATTTGCACCAACAGCTTAGCGCGGAAAGGGCCACTTTTGAATTGGAAAAGAGGCAAATCACTTTGCAGGTAAATAGAAAGGTGAGAAAAAGAGAAAGTGAGAGATAGATAGTAGGTGAGTGTTTGAGAGGACCTGGTAAAAATACAACACGGCTCCTTCAACTGCGCATGACTCAAGACTTTGCCAAATTTAGTAGTAACATAACAATATTGAAATAAATATGTAAATATCAGAAATATAAAATTAAAAAAAAAACAAGAAAACCCAGGCCCAAACCCGGTTGATCAAAGTGTAACTATGTTTAAAAAATATCAGAAAATAAGAAATAAAAAACTAAAACAAAAACAAAAAAACCCAGCACCAAACCCGGTTGATCAAAGTGTAACTATGTATAGAAATATCAGAAAATAAGAAACAAAAACAAAAAAACCCAGCACCAAACCCGGTTGATCAAAGTGTTAACTATGTATAGAAATATCAGAAAATAAGAAATAAAATACTAAAAAAAACAAAAAAACCCAGCACCAAACCCGGTTGATCAAAGTGTAACTATGTATAGAAATATCAGAAAATAAGAAATAAAAAACTAAAAAAAACAAAAAAACCCAGCGACCTCTGAGTTGTAAGCTCAATACCCTACCAACTGCACTAATCAGCTCACATTCAGTCACATCGAATAGAAGGCTAAAGGCAGCTTGGACGCATGCGCACCTCAACTACTAAATTTATCGTGGTGGGTGGAGCCGTGTTGTATGTTTACCCGCTCCTTTTGAGAGAAACAGAGAGAGAGGAATTGTGTGAGTGGGAGAGTGTGTGAGAGATAGAGTGTTCGAGAGAGGAGTGTGGAGAAAAACTGTGTTAGAGGGAGAGAGTGTTTGAGAGAAACTGTTTGAAAGAGGGAATGTGTTTGAGAGAAACTGTTTGAAAGAGGGAGAGTGTTTGAGAGAAACTGTGTGAAGAGTGTTTGAGAGAAACTATGTGAATCAGGGAGTGGGAAAAGAAACAGTGAGAGAAGGTTAGGGAGAGGATGTTTGAGAGAAACTGTGTGAATCAAGGAGTGTGAAAAAGAAACTGTGTGAGTAGGAGAGTGTTTGAGAGAAACTGTGTGAGAGGGAGAGACATTTTGTGAGTGGGAGAATGTGTTTGAGAGAACCTGTGTGAAATAGAGTTAGAGAATATATGGTTTAAATTTTTATTTTAGGAGCAACCTGTGTCATCCGAAAATCAGGAAACTGCCAATAGACTTTCTAATACTGGTAGTAATTCGCCAACTCTAAGTTTGGGAAAAGTATCAGCTTCAGATTCGATGACGGGCTCTTTTTGGTCACAGGTAAGTAATTTCTGCACGAATTTGTTCTTAACAAATGGTATTGTGATTAGTATTAACATTAATGCATTGACACATGTCTTATTTACGTTGTGCAGGACGAACCCTTCGAAGTAACGACAACTCCTCGCTACACCAACATGTTCGAGATGCAAATGCTACAAACAAGCTTGAAACAACGCGACGGCGAAGTGCAACAGTTGCAATGGGAATTGAACCGGCGCGAACAAGAACGCACTCTTCTAAACAATGAAATATCTTCGTTAATAACGAAATTGGACAATTTAGAAAGTAAAGCGGCCGAATTCGATGTTTTAAAAGTAAAATTCGAAGAATTAGAACAACAATACGACACGATGTGTCAGTTGTTCGGGGAGAAAGTCGAACAGAACGAAGAATTGAAATTGGACTTGGAAGACGTTAAAGATATGTATAAGGGTCAAATCGATGAGTTATTGCGACAACAGAGAGAAAACTCAAAGTGAACGAGGTGGAGGAAACTGAAGACTTATAGTGCGCGAGCTTTAGTAGGTTTGTTCGAACTCTAATGACTTCGAATTTGAACCACTTATTTATGGAACTGTTATTTTAATCCCATTTTCGCATTTGACTGAGTAATTTGCCTTTT
>CAJUYI010000395.1:141301-155224 GCA_910591695.1 Galerucella pusilla
TTTTTTTTTGACCTCTTCCAGTAGATTGATGATGATTTTAATCTCTTGCAAAAACAATAAAACTAAGCGACTTGATTCGGTTAAGCAAGTATAATTAGATGGAGATACTGCTTTTTCCACATTTGCCGCAACCCAAGCTTGCGGAGCTCTACTAGTAGAACCGAAGGAGATCCAGGCGGCAGTAATTACTGCCTTACTCGGTAGTGTTGTTGTCTCATACCCATGGAGTCCAGCCCTCATACAATAAAGCAAGGTTGTCCAAATTCGTTGCCTCGTGTATTACATATTCCACCTGAAAATACAATCAAACAATACAATCGGTCACAGGACAACTTGAACAGAGTTGGGAACTATTTAGAATCAAATCAAAACTTTAAATACAGCACTGCTCAGTCATCTGTCAAATTTTAAGCAAGCTACATCTTTTAGTTTGTGTTTGACAGCCTTCGATAGCAGACAACCTTGTGAATTTTAAATAAAATAGTCGCAGTAACTTTAAATTATGTGTCAAATTTTAAGCAAGCTACGTCATCTAGTTTGTGTTTGACAGCTTGAAATAGTCGCAGTAACTTTGAATGTAGCACTGCTCGGTCATCTGTCAAATTTTGAGCAAGCTACGTCATTTAGTTTGTGTTTGACAGCCTTCGATAGAAGACAACCTTGTGAACTTTCAATGAAATAGTCGCAGTAACTTTAAATGCAACACTGCTCTATCAGCTGTCAAATTTTGAGCAAGCTACGTCATTTAGTTTGTGTTTGACAGCCTTCAATAGAAGACAGCCTTGTGAACTTTACATAAAATAGTCGCAGTAACTTTAAATGCAACACTGCTCAATTATGTGTCAAATTTTTCGCAAGCTACGTCATTTAGTTTGTGTTTGACAGCCTTCTTAACTTCAAATGAAATAGTCACAGTAACTTTAAATGTAACACTGCTCAGTTATCTGTCAAATTTTAAGCAAGCTACGTCAATTAGTTTGTGTTCGACAGTCTTCGATAGAAGACAACCTTGTGGACTTCGATAGCTGACAACCCTGTTAAAAATAGTTGCAATAACTTTAAATATAACAGTGCTCAGTCATCTGTCAAATTTTGAGCAAGCTATGTCATTTAGTTTGTGTTTGACAGCCACCCAGCAATTTCTTCAGGTTTTACGACCTAACATAGTCGTAGGTGGAAATATGTTGCCAAACAGCCAACTAGCATTTTTTTCTGTCATTTTCGGTCGTTTCTGCTCCAAATCAATATCGAAGCTCTTGATATTGATGGTGTAGAGTCCCCATAGTATTTACAAAGCCACAACGTTCAAAATTTGAAATATAAATGGATGACAATTGACAGAAACAGCGTTGCACTCAAAGTTATTACGCGGTAAATTCAAAAAGTCTTATTAAACTAACCTCAAGCTATTCTTATTTGTCGAAACAATACCAGACCAGACAAAAAAAATTTAACACTCACTTGTTCTTGTACAGAGCTCTTCCTGCCAGGATCCGGATCTCTTCCTTCCAGCTTCATTTTAACTCGACGCCACACGTTAACAGCGTACGCATTCCTCTGTTGTCCTTTCGACGTACTCTCCTGCTTCTGCGGAATCAACTTTTCGCTCTCGTTCAAGCTCTTCTGTCTGATCAACTGAGCGCGTTTCTGAGCCGATTCCAAATTCAATAAATCCTCGTAGATATTATCCGTGTGATCTCTGATGTAATCCAAATGATCCAACAAATCTTTTATATCTTCTTTGCTCGATTCCTTTTTAAACTGCGTGAATAAAGTTGAAAAGTGATCGATGTACTGTTTGTATTCTTGGATGAAGTATTGCGTGGCGACGCTGTAATCTTCAATTTTCGTCATGGTTTTCATCAAACCTTTCACGTCCGATATAAGTTTACCGTGTACGTTGTAGATGGCTTTGAAATTCTCCATTATGGAAATTAAATTGTCGTTATCGGTGAAACTAGCTTCTCTTTTATCTTTTAATTCTTTTTGCGCTTTTGTTATTGTTTCGGTTAAACTTTCGGATACTTTTTGCAACCATTTGGAATCGTTGATTGAATCCGGTGTTAGCATTTTTAAGATACTTTCTTCTGATGGTAGTAAAGATTCGATTTTCGAGTCTATGTATTGACAGGCCAATCTCCAGGTTTCGTAGGCTTTTAAAAACGTTTTGTCTTGATCTTTAGTTACTTCTGAATTAGTAGATCTTAATAGTTCGTGTTTTAACACGGTGTTGTAAGAAGATAGAATGTGGTTGGCTATTTTTAAAGACAGATCTAACTGGGAGTTTCTATTATCGACGGCGCTTTCGAATGCTGTTGATATTTCGACGAAATTGGGGTTAGCACCTTTGGCCCAGTTTAATCTTTGATCCGCTTGTTCGATTAACTTATCTTGGTTGTTTTTCACTTCTACCAACTGTCTGTAGATGCTTTGTAGGTTTGTTACTTCACTTTGAATGTCGATGGTGAATTTGGATCTAACTGAAGAAAATTGTTGTAGTTGTAGAATTTCATCGAACATCATGTTGTGTACTGCCAGTTGACCTTGTAGTCTTATCGTACTGGATTGTAGTACTGTGAGTTTTTGTTCGATTTTTTTCGGTTCTTGTATTTTTTCCCAGGCTAGTTTTAAGTTGGTTTCCAAGCTGGAAGCTTGGGAGAGGATGTTTTGTGAAAAAGTACCGTCTTTAAGAAGAATATTCCAAGCTTTGGTATACAGTTCGTCTAGGGGTACTTTGCTTTCGGCTCCGATGTCTTTTTGTTCGATTTCGTGGGTTACGTCCAAGCTTAAATTTTGTAGTAAGTAACATACGGCGTATGTTACGATTTCCGGTAAGATTCCTAGTAATTTCCTCGATATAAATTCTGCGATAAATTGTTTAACCGGTTTGGTAAGTTGTTCATCGTTGAATATTATACCGGACCCGATGCCTTTTAACGATTGACACATTTCTTCTACCAGAGCGAAAAATTCCACGATCGCTTTTAGTCTTTTTAAGAAAAATATATCTTCTAATATAACTCGAACTTTTGCGTTGAATATATGCGGCGCTATGTTCCTAGCTTCCTTTACATGATCGAGTCTCTTCCAAGATTTCGGTATGTCGATATTCCCCAAAGTGTTTGTCAAATTTGTTATTTCTTGCGATAATTTTTCGAATAAACCGTTGAATCCCATTAAAAGCATTTTTCCTTGGCTAAGAGTTTCCGATTGGTTCGGTATTAGCGATAGGAATTGCTTTTTCGTGAAAGCAACGCGTTCCAAGATGTATTCATAGGAGTTCTGGAAGAAAAAATTGATTTTTAAAAGTATTGTGTATACAGGGTGTCCTACGACGAGTTAAAACTATCTGTATATGGCAAAATACTTATAGTAAAATCACATTATAGGAACGAACCAGTATGTTATCTCGTGACATTAAACATGAATTTGCCTCATTTTTTACCCCTAAATGCATTAAAATAGAAAAAACCCGGTGGTTCTATTTAAAAAAATGAAGTAATTTGATATTTATGAAGTTAAACTTTGAAAACTTTTTATACACACCCTGTATAAAATGAAAAAAATTTCAACATAGATTCAAATACATCTGACCTTGCTCAAAGCAACCGAACAGAAACCATTTTCATATCTTCAAGGGTATCCTCGTAAAAAAATCATTTACAAGGGTCTGCAACGGTCAAATTTTTTACAAAAAAATCAATAACTCAAAAAGTATGCATTTTTCGAAAAAAGTTTTCAGACTCAACTATACTAAAATTTTACGTAGATTTCAAAAATGTATTAATATACAGGGTGTTCTATTCAAAATAACAAAGTTGCAGTCGCCTTCCGGTAGAAACGGAAGTCTGCCATCTTTGAAAATATTTTAGTTAAAAAGATCGCATCCAAAAACTCAAACGTAGAAATTTTCATGATTTTACTATAAGTAGTTTGCCATATACAGATAGTTTTAACTCGTCGTATATGACAATTGCAAATTGATGTAAATAAATTGGCGCAGTCAATAGGATAGTAAAGTAGTACGTTCCTAGCATAAATTCATATTGCAAGATCTGACAATTGGAAATATCTAGTGGGGCTGCTGGGAGGTGAGAAACTGAACTAAGAGTGTTACCAGGTACCCAGGTGTGTAGGAACATTGTGGAGAAGATAGACCGGTGTGGACTGGATGTGGCTGAGGATAAGACGGTGGGGCTACTGGTGAAAGAGCGAAGCAAGGCAAGGGAAGTGGGGGTTGAAAATGAAGGGAAAGAAAATTCGGATGGAGGAAGCGGTGAAATATCTAGGGGTTTGGTTGGATAGCCAATTATCCTTCAAAACTCATATGTTGAAGGCTGCACAGAAGGCAAAAGTGAGGGCAGCATGACTGGGAAGATTAATGGGTGATGTGAAAGGACCGGGAGAGTGGAAGAGGAGGTTAATTGGTAGGACGGTAGAGCAGAGTATGCTGTATGGCACGGAAGTGTGGGATGAGAGAGCAGGTGCTAGACCACTCCTCCAGGTGCAGAGAGGGATACTCCTGAGGGTGGTGCAGGCGTACAGGATAGTGGGTGGACTGGCCGCAGCGGTGCTGGCAAGGTCCTATCCGTTGGACTTGATGGCTAGAGCCAGAGAGGTGCGACCGGAGATGAAGTACAGGATGGATGAGGAAATGGAGAGAAGGAGTGATTGGGAGCAGGAGAAATTGGGTTGACCGGAAATTCGGGAAGGTGAACTACTTCTTGACGCAGGTGCTCACAGGGAATAGATGGAGATGTGATGTGGTAGAGAGCATGATTAGGGAAAGAGAAGGACTCGGCATGGCATATGAGAGGTAGTAGTGATAGAAGGGAGAAAATGAAGGAGATTGTGTGAGAGTCCGCCGCCCGTCTTGAAGTATGCTAGGGTAGTGATACCGAGGCGGGAGTAACGGTGAGTTTGATGTGGGTTTGGTTGGTAGGCATTCCCGTGGAGATGAGTCCAGCACTGTCTGGGTCTGATTAAGGACCCAGTCGAACATGAGTTTCCCATCTCGGCCCGAAAAAAAGGTGCCCTTACGCCAGGATGGGAAGAAGGAACTTCAGTACAACACCAAGAAGACTACGAATTAAAAATACTTACGCTATAATCCATCTGCATCAAAACACAAGTCAGCAACTTCTCCAGCTGCGCTATCATATCAGGAATGGAGACTCCAATATCTCCCACCAATCTATTCAAATCGTTGACCAGCTCAATAACGGAAGGTTCTTCGGCTTGGATCTTCTTCATGGATTCGGGAAGTATAATGGTGTGAAAATTGAAATTCAAATCGTACAGACCTTTGTATATGTTACTGGCGATTTTGATACCGCCCAAAATTTTAACGAAATTTTCGTTGTAGTTTTGTTTCGACGAGGGTAAATTGCTGATCATCTCGACGGCTTTGGTGCTGTGAAGTAGCAGATCGTCCAAGAACCAATCACCGTCGCGGGAGGTGAGTTTGATCAACCAATCGCCGCTGCGTTGGGCGGCGATTTCGAGGGTTAGAAGGTTTCTGTTGAGAAGCACCAGTTCGCTGGCTATGACGAATTCTAGAGCGTTCGTAGCTCCTTTTTCCATGTTGATAAAAGTGTTTATACCCGTTTTAGCGTTGTTGTAAACTTTTTCCAAAGCTTCATTGGAATCTTTTGATCGGATCGCTTCTAAATCACCGAATAATTTATTGACTTGCATAAGATTATCTTTGTAAATGGATTCCAAGTTGTAAGCGACGGTTACGACTTGCGGATGTAATATAGTCGCCGGATCTAGGAATTCTCTTATTTGTTCGTATATAACGTCACAGCTGGTGTAATTGTTCGTTTCCAACAAAAATTTCGACCATTTTATATACATATTAACCCTGTGAGATTCCTGATAAGATTTAGGACACTGGGATAGTATGGAAAAGTAATCTTGATACAGCTGCAAACATTTTCTTATTGAAATGTTTAAATGTTGTAGTAATTGATACACTTCTTGTTCTGAATGTTCGCATTGGGTTATTAGATCGTTTTTACCGGCGTTGTGTAGAAATTCTTTCACCAAATCGAATATTCGCATGTTATCTTCGTTTACGTTCATTTTGGTATCCATTAACCATTGGGAAAATTGTTGGGTATCGTACAGTACTAATAAATTGGAATATACCTTGATGTGTTCTTCGCATTCTGTTACAATATTGCGTAGCTCGGTTTTTGCATTATTTACAGAAGCTTGAGATTTGTGGTAGGCGTCGAAATGTGATGGTAGAGAATATAAAGCGTGGTTGTGAAGACCTTGAGCTTCGGCTTCTTTCACAAGAGCTAATTGTTGATGTAGATCTTGGAGTTTGTCTTCCATGTCGGCTATTTCTATGTTCAATTCAAGGTAGTCGTTGAGATTCTTTATTAGATTCGGTATTTCGTTCAAAATTTCCTCTCTGTAATAAAAAATTTAAAGTTTTAGTGTCTTCATAACAATTATTTATGTACAGTATCTACACTGGTTGTTACAGGATACAGAAGACAAAGGATTATCATAAAGTCGTATAGTTAAGCAGCCATTAAAGCACTGAGCTCTTGTGTAATCAGTTCCAAAATGGTGTGGGAATGCCTAGACAAACTCAATGAACTAGGCGAGAACAATATGGTCACCTTACTATGGATTCTAGGACACACTGGAATAGAAGGAAATGAAATTGCAGATGAACTAGCAAAGAGGGGGACTGAAATAACTTTCTGGGGGCCTGAACCCTTTTGCGGAATCAACCCCAATATAATATTGGAAGAAATAGGTAAAGCCGAGAAAAAGAGAACCATTGGAAATATCTAGTAGGGCTTATACAATCAAAGACTCTTCTGATTGACTACAACCTGTTGAGATGAAATGGATGCATAAGTCAAAGTAAAACTGCACTAAGAGTTTTAACAGGGATCCTAACGGGACATTGTCGCCTGATTGTGCACCTGAAAAAGCTCAAAATAGTGTAGGAAGAATGCAGATTTTGTTGCATGGAAGAAGAAACCTCCATCCACATACTTTCCAACTACCCAGCACTTCAGAATCCTGGAGCACAGTATCTGGGAGATTACTGGATAGAAGAGGAACATTTACCCAAGTTGAAGCCTGCAAAAATCCCAAAATTCCTCCGGGAAATAGGACTAAAGGAGCTACTAGTAAGGAGAAGTAAGGGAGCACAATAGATCTTTTAGGTATCAGTGAATGTCACCACAAAATGAAAATACATACATGAATTGGTTGTTGACAGATATTTTTAGGCATCCATATTGATGGCCACTGACTGTAATAAAGTTGTATTCCGACTGTCATATCAATTCGACATGTTGGTCGGTAACACAGGAATTTTTTTAAGTCGTTTGATGGTGAAGAAATCTTTCGCTGAAGGTTATTTTTCATTACAAAAACATGTAAATAGCATTATTATTATTGAATATTGAAAAAAACTTACTTATTTTCGTTCCATTCGGCCTTCATTTCGGTACATCTGACGTTAAACATCGACAATGTCACTTCTCTTTCCAATTCTTTCTTGCTCTGTTTGGATGTCATGTCAGTGTTCATAGCTCCGAAAGTTGTACCAGCCAAAACCTCACCTCCGACAGTCCAATCGATCAGGGGGTCGTAAACGAAGGCTTCCAATAAAGTCAACAGCGTTTCTCTACCTTTTCTCATCACCTTCAATACGTTTTCAGACGCTAACCGGAATATACCCTGAAAAAAAAAGATGGAAATATCAATAAATGTGGGGTATGAAATTAGTTGAAGATAATTTAATTGACCTACTTTGTTGTAGAATGTTTAATAACCCCAAAAAAACATTGGGAAAGAAAGTGAGGTTATAAAGCAACGAACAGCAAACTATAATAGTTTAATTTTCTGCCGCAGATAGAGTTGAGGTTATTTTGAGTCAACAATAGTGAGAAGCGTTCAAGATACAAACTTTGTATAAAATTAAATGTTTTTGCAAATAAATTTTGCATCACATATATTATACATATGGATGATATTATTAACCTCGGTATACAGGGTGCGGCAGATAAACGGTCAATTAGAGATATCTCGAGAACTAAAGGTATCTGACATATGAAAATTGGCATGAAGGGGTTTTGAATAATGAGCTATTCAATGAAAATATTGCCGTCAACATTCTACTTCCGGTTATACCGGAAGTCGCACATAACTTTGTAATTTTTAATGGAAGACCCTGTATATTTTTAAATTTTAGGAATATTTACGTTATTCTGAACCGTTTTTGTTAATACTTCCCTATACCTATTTTGAAACGTTTTTGAGCTGTAATGTTTTTTATATGAAAATGACACTTTTTTACCATGTACATAAAATTCGATATCCTCTAATGTAATTTGAATAAAAGTTTAAATTTCTCAGGAACTATTTACCACATACCGCTTTATCGTTTACACTGTGAAGTTACCTTTTTTATTATACAGGGTGCTGTCAAAGTTGGAATAAAAACGGAATCCATAATCTTCGCTTAATTCCTTTTTTTCAAATGGGACACCCTGTATGTTATTATTTATTTTAAAAGAATACGCTGTCCACTATCGATATGTATTACTATTCCCTATACCTATCTCCTGCAGTTTTCAAATAAATCAGCTTTATACATTTTTGTCACAAAAAATTAATTTTCTTATAGGCTATGTGGTATTAATTTATTGAGTTAAACATTGAACAATTATACAGATACTATCAAAGATAATAAGGTACTAGATTGTTAATTCAACAAATGTTCAAATCAACTTCCAAACTTTTATAGACTCTTTTAAGGATGAATTTGGATGAGCTGCAAAATATCCCAGGATGTCTATTTGTAAATCCTCATTATCGACATGGGTCTTGGGCTTATTTCTTTTACTTTTAAACTGACCAAACTGGGAACAGTTGTGTAGAAAACGTTTTACAGTTTTATGATTTGGTCGAGGCTTTTCAGGATATCTCTCAACAAACACACGGCAAGTTCTGGATACCATTCTGTTATACTCACCGTGAATCATAATTAAATTTAAAAAAATCATCATTTGTATATCCTAAATGTGCCATTATTATTTTGTTAAGAAAATTAAAGGCAAACTATTATTATACCCTTCACACAACGGCATACAACAAGGTGACTATTAAACATTAACCATAACTGTCATTTGTCAGAATATTCCATATGCGACGATAAATTAATTTTTTGTGTCAAAAATGTATAAAGCTGATTTATTTGAAAACTGCAGGAGATAGGTATGGGGAATAGTAATACATATCGATAGTGGACAACGTATTCTTCTAAAATAGATAATAACATACAGGGTGTCCCATTTGAAAAAAAGGAATTAAGCGAAAATTGTGGATTCCGTTTTTATTCCAATTTTGACAGCACCCTGTATAATAAAAAACGTAACTTCACAGTGTAAACGATAAAGCGGTATGTGGTGAATAGTTCCTAAGAAATTTAAACTTTTATTCAAATTACATTAGAGGATATTGAATTTTATGTACATGGTAAAAAAGTGTCATTTTCATATAAAAAACATTACAACTCAAAAACGGTTCAAGATAGGTATAGGGAAATATCAACAAAAAATGTTCAGAATAACGTAAATATTCCTAAAATATAAAAATATACAGGGTCTTCCATTAAAAATTAGATATACCTTTAGTTCTCTAGATATTTCTAATTGACCGGTTATCTGCCGCACCCTGTATAGATAAAAATGCTGGCATGTGGAATTTTATGTTTACTGATATCAACAAAATAAAAAGCCTGTCAGTTATAGAGTAAGAAAAATGGTGTATTTAATTCATCAAAAACTTATCAGTAACATCCACAATATAGAGAGGAGGATGTAATAACAATTTTATCAAGAAACTGAACAAAATTTACGTATTTAAGAGTGAATTTTATAAAACAGTATTCAGAATTAGAGAATAAACAGAATAAAATAAAAAGCTACAGTGAGATTCGAATTCGCGTTGGACATTAGGCGACTGCAACGCCGAGGTGGTGAAATTCAGTACTTTAGTGTACTATACGAATATGCTGCTTAATATGGGGAAGTCTTCAAGACATATTTGCCGAACCTGTATATATGTAACGTTGGTCCAAAACAAATTACAAAGACTTTTCTTTGATCATGGGTGACGAACACGTATTTTAGCTTCTGCAATTTATTTTGTACACTATTTACATACAAGATAGTTTTTAAATCATAAAATTACAGTTTTTGATTCGCGAAATATATAAAATGCATATATAATCCAGCAATCTTTTTTACCAACATGACAAATGACACTGTTAGTAGCAGATAAATGGGATTAAACCCTGTTTTTTAATACAGGATAACGTAATAGAACATCAAATTGTTTGCATATCATTTATATTATGTCTATCATCATTACAAACAATATTTACATCACTCCGGAGCTGTTAGGACAAAATATCTACTGGTTAAAAGAAACTTGATGTAGGTTAAAATAACAATAATAAAAATATAGTTGACACGTATACGAAGCGCATAAATATGGAGTATTCCTTCCCATAATTTAACTTCTAAAAAAAGGAAGTTCCAGTGGCGTAACTAAGGATTTTTTAGAGACCCCGGTGTCCCCAGACGCTAGTCCCTTATTTGTAAATGCACATATATATGATTTATTTGTTCATGTATATGATGGGCTCCGCTAAAATCTTTGCGGGGGAGGTCCCGGATTGAGTTACGCTACTGAGAGGTTCTCAATATGAAGTGTATACATTTTTTAATACTGATTGCGAAAAGTCTATTCGAGCTATGCGATTCACACAAGTACCAGTGGAGTAGTTAAGTTTTTTTTAGAGGCTCCGGGGTCTCTAGGCGCCAGCCCCTTATTTGTAAATGCACATATACGATTTATTTGTTCATATACAGTATGGAAACCACTTATGGAATAAAATTCTTTATGTCATTATTTTAGAAAAATTATAAAAAATAATGAACCGATTCCAACAAACTAAATAATGTATGGTCAATTATGAATTATACAGGATGAAATTTTTATTTTTACAGTTATTGAACACATACATAAAATACCGATGTTTTTGATTTTAATACATTAAAAGAAATGATCAAAATGTTCTCCATCTAGTTGTTGGCAATAGCACAGTTTTCTATAGAACTCCTCCTTAACTTTGTTTAAAGTTTGAGGTGAAATATTCCGTATTTCTGTAGTTATCCTGTCTTTGAGATCTACAATGCTAGTTGATTGTGTTGCATATACTTTGTTCTTGAGATAACCCCACAGAAAAAAATCTAACGGCGTAAGGTCTGGCGATCTAGCTGGCCACTCAATAGTACCTCTTCGTCCAATGCATTTATAGGGGAAGATTTCATCTAAATAAGTTCTTACCATTAAAGCATAATGGGGTGTTGCCCCGTCTTGCTGGAACTAAACATTTTCATTCGGTAAGCTGGGATCTATTGCGTTGGGATATAAGTTTGTCAACGCAGGAATAACTTCATTTCTAAGCATATTTAAATATTTTTCAGCTAACAGATTTCCATCTATAAATATAGGACCAATAATATGGACGCCTATGATACCGGCCCAAACGTTCACCTTTTGAGGGTACTGAGTATGTGTCTCACGCATCCAATTAAGATTCTCTGCTGACCAATATCTACAGTTCTGTCGGCTTACCTCTCCATTGAATGTGAATGTTGATTCGTCAGAAAAAAGAATGGTACCAAGAGCTATCTCATTTCTGTTCAGCTTATTCATCAATCTTTCGCAGAAAGTTTTTCTTTATGAAGACATCTTAGAACAGTTGTATGACTAACATTATTTTCACGGGCAATTTGACGTGTACTTGAAGTTGGATTCTCTTTGACGCTTAACAAAATATCCACTTTCACATCATCTTCAACGAAGTGTGGTTTTATTTTCAATGGTTTGACATGTCCAAGTTCTCTGAATTGTGCATGAATTTTAGACACAGTACTTTGTGAAATATTAGGCAATTCGAGATACCTGTGATTAAATAAGTTTGCCACTTCAACTTGACTTCTGCAGTTATCCCCGTACCCGATCATCATTAAAATCTCAATTCGGTGAGTCTCAGTTAAATATTTCATTGTTATGTCGACAAGGATAGTGAAATAATCCTCCTCAGAGCTTTCAATTGCTCCGACTGAGTTATTTTGATGTTAGTGGACTGTATTATTTATTTTAGAATTTTCCTGTGGTTAGGGTTAAACAAAATATCTTGTTCAACAAAGTATAATTTATTAAACTATAACAACTACGGTACTAATACCTGATGACACAATGACACAACATGACACAACAAATATTAAAAAAGTTTGTGGAATAACTCACACAACCTGCTTTACTTTTAAATTTTTTGAGGGATTGCACTTGCACTGTTTAATACTAATTTTTATTTGTATATTTAGCGCATGTGATGCACAAGCTACCGGCTGAGCATCAGCAGAGAGTAAAAATATGACAGTCAGCACAATTATTTTTGACACGACTTTTTTTGCCCTGTTTGGTGTTCACCCGTCACTTTTTTCGGGAGGACGGAAATTACGTCATGAATTGGGAAGTGACGGAACAGAAGAGAGGGTGTGTTTGAATTATTGTATTGCTGACCTTATCTATCACCACATAATTGAAAAGGACAGCCTGATGAGTTTTTTTGGATTTAGAAAGATGGGGTGAGATTTTTACACCATTAAACACAATTTAGAAGAGCCAGTTTGAGAGCTAATATCATAGATGGCATGATGAGTTCTAATTTTAAAATTTATTGATTTTTGTACTAAAGGGTTAAGTTTAAGTTGAGGGTTACTGGTAATATTTGACGAGATGTCGGTAAATTTATCCAGATAGAGTGTTTGACAAAGATTTTAATTTTTCAGTATAAACCGCCAACACATCAACAACTAACAGAATAGAAGACAATCCACATTATTTACCGATTTAAAACAATCCACATTATTTACCGATTTTGTCTAATTATTGGCGTTTTTAGGCAATTTTTAGGTATTTATGATAAAATTCATGGACGTGGCAGGTTTTGTTTAATATACAAATACGTCTAATAATTAGTTAGTTTAGATTTTTGATAAATACATATTTAGCTAATTTAAAAAAGTACCAATATTTTAAATAGTGTAATAAATTATCAATTATAAAATTTCACCCTATATAATTCATAATTGACCATATATTATTAAGTTTGATGGAATCGGTTCATTAAGAGGATTTCAAAAATATGCAAATATACAGGGTGTTTCATTAAAAAAAAACAACACCGACTATGGCATACTTGCGTGAATCACCCTGTACATTTACATTTATGTTCACATAACGCACAACTCATTCAAAAGTTGACGTGTCTCGGCATTTTTTATAATTTTCTAAAATAATGACATAAATAATTTTATTCCATAAGTGGTTTCCACACTGTATATGATGGGCCCCGCTAAAATCTTTGCAGGAAGGTTAGGTTAGGACTGAAAAAGACCAAACCACATGATCTAGTGTTGGATTTTTGATAAAATGAGTATTGAAAATGATCGATTTTAATTAGACAGCACGTGGTGTATATCATTTTTTTACATAATCTATAAGAACCAATAAAATTATCAGGTTGCCTACAATTTTATTAGATTTTCCGATATTCTATTCTACGCAGCGAAGTAATAAAAAAAAACACCTACATTGATTATTGCCGGTACCTTTTTCTTTTGATATTATTTTGTTAGTTATGGAGTTATTGAAAAATATTGTGTTGGTTTTACAAATCCCTCTGTATTAAACGATATTTATGGAATACTCATTAACCGATATTAATTCTTCGGTATTGATGCTTTTATTATTTAGCGATGTAATTTATTAAACACAAAAAATCAATAGATAGTAAAAGAAAAA
>CAJUYI010000396.1:0-16889 GCA_910591695.1 Galerucella pusilla
GACATGGAATAGTAATTTATATAGAAAACGTAAGGGTGCCTGAATTTAAAAAAAATATAGAGATAAAGAAATCAATTTTATCCAAGTTTTTGTCTATATTGATTCATCATTATCTTCAGCCTGAGGCAATGGCCTAAAGAATTTTGGAATTTTTTCTTGTTTGGCATTTTTAAAAGTTCCTCCAACTAAGACCGATATTCAGCAAGGTCATTAGCAGTTTGCCTCCTGAAAATAAGACGGATTTTTTTTCATAAATAAATCACAAAGCTCATTCGCCAAACTTTTTTCCCAGCATGCTTTCAATGTGTATGGCTTCAATTCCTCCAATAATTCTTTTATGTTCACGATGTATTTTGCTATTTCAAATTTCTTCTTTTTCCAGCTTTCCATAACACTTATAATATGACTCTGAAGGTTCGTTTAATGTTATAGAGCTTAAAGGCATGGATCATTCGTTGGACCATTGGTTGAAGCAAACTCGCCGTGTTGGGAGGTGAAAATGTCACTTTTATATTTGGATGCATAGTTTAAAGTAAGCTAGGATTACTTGGTGCATTGTCCAAAACTAGAATTGCTTCAAAGTCTAAATTATTTCTTTTAATAAAGTTTCAATTTCAGAAACAAAACATTTCCGGAACCAAGGCTCTCGTTACTCCTGCTTCCATGGTAGCTGTATCTGTAAAGTAGGGAGGGGAGTCTGGGCTCACAGCACTCAGGCCAAATGTAACCCATTGTACATCCTCCTGAGGAATTGTCCTCCTTGTTCATCGTCCATCCTGTCCTTCCCAGGACAGGGAGGTCACAGGGAGACATCTCCTTTATATCGGCAGGTGTAGGTCATGACTTACCGAACACACACACTCTCTTATTGACGATAACTCCGGACACTCGCATAAGAAATATGTTTCATCTTCCTGTTCATACATCCTGCATAGAGTTATGTCCACTAGCCCCATAGTATGGAGGTGTTTCCTTAGTTGACAGTGGCAAGTCAGAAATCCTTCGGTTAAGCGTAGGTTTTTTCTGGTCATCGCCAAATATTTCTTTGACGCAAGCTTCCCAGGGTCGCCCAAGGTGATCCTGGCAAGACTGCATCCTTTGATTCCATCCCATATCTTAAGGGATTGAGCATGGGTGAAACGTTTGGCTAGTCCCGCAATTGTTGAAATCGTCAGGCTGTAGTTGGCACTGGGTCCTATATAAAATGTTTAGTCCAGCTGCATCACTGGCTAAAGAATCGGCAATGCGATTAGCTTCACTCCTGTCGTGCCCTTCAACCCATCTCAGGATAAAATTGTTATCATCCGCCGAGGCGTTAGTATCAGCCCCGATATAATGCTTCTATGTACTGTCTTAGGAATACGTTTTGACTTCAGTGAAAATCCAGAGCCCCGTTAGTGTGCGGAGGGTACTGAGTTTTGCTCTTTCCTAAATCTCTCGTCCCCAGGGTGGGTACTGACTCGGAGGAACGTACTCCGTTGCGTTCACTGTACATGCCCGAACCATTAGATATTCCTCCTGTCGAAACATCACCCACTACTCCATGCTATGCATTCATTTAGATGGCGAAAGACGATCAAAACATGTTGTCTTCGTCGAAATCACAACAAAAGAAGAATTATTTTGGACCAGGTGCTGAACCCGTATATCTTTTGTACAGTATTCTTAAAACAAACTTCCATTACAAGTCAGAAT
The DNA here is from genome assembly GCA_910591695.1 of Galerucella pusilla. Classification (NCBI taxonomy): domain Eukaryota; kingdom Metazoa; phylum Arthropoda; class Insecta; order Coleoptera; family Chrysomelidae; genus Galerucella; species Galerucella pusilla. The sequence continues at coordinate 1,696 of CAJUYI010000396.1, forward strand.
CATGGCTCTGACTGTGCGACCCTTCCCGGCAATATGTAACTACCCTTATGGAGGGTGTAACCTGTGCGAAGACAGGGTGGGCTGCTAGCTTAGGATATATCAAAGCAAAATCGAGATCAAGAGAAATCAGACTTATATCATAAGCGAGGGTGCAGTTTCTCTTACTCGGAGAAGAAAAACCAGAGAGCTACGCAAGAGGTATACAGGATAATAATAAAAATAATAAAGGTAGATATCGAGTTCTAAATATAGGGAGAACCACAATAGATCTGCATAGGTCGCAGTGGGATAGGACAAAGGGCCACTTCAATTCTAATTCAGTCTAATCTATATCATAAGAACTAATTATTATTTTAAGTTTAGAAAGTGTGTTGTATATTTACCTTGTTGCTAGGATTAAAATAATTGCTCCAACGACGTAAAATTGTGTGTCGTCCGACAAATACCAACTCCATAACATGCACTGAAAAAAAATTATTAATACTGGAAATAAAATATTCATGTACAAGAGCGGATCCAGGATTGTTTTATGGGGTGGGCGCAAGATGTAGACTGGCAAAAATATGCAAGAATATCTGTTCTGCTCGGCAGTGCTACTAGTACTCCAGTCGCATTAGCTTTAAAGGTGGATGTGAGAGCAATAGGTGAGATTTTAGCTGGAATTTCCCAATAATATCATGGTTAATGATACTCCCTTGCCCCCACCGGTTTTTAGGCTGTGCTTATTGTATAATAACCGTTTATGGCCAAAACACCCAGAAATAAGCATATGTATTGAAAGAAACAAACTTATAAACCGTTAAATTTGCTATAAATTTCACTATAAATTCAATTACCTGCAGCAACACAAATTTATAAAGCAATCTCAATATCTTGTTTCAATTACCCACTTAAAGGGCTTGGAAAACATAAAATTCGGACAATTCAATCCCGACTTATTGGATCCCAAACTTAATCAACGATTCCCGGCAAACGAACCACAAACTAACTAAAAAGAATATACTGTCATGCAGGTCCGATTCAACTTCTCTCAGCTACACTCAGCCATATCCTCTCTACAAACTCCGAGCTCCAAGGGCCTCTTTCGCGCACTTCGCTCTTCTATTTGATTCAATTGTCGATAAGTTAAGGAGTGTTTTGTTGCACAGCATTTTTTTCGTTAGATTGCTGTTCGTTTGCCGAGAATCGTTATCAAGAGAGAGATTCAATAAACCAGCATATTTTGAGTATTTATTATGTATAACTTGACATGATCCTTCTATAATAGTATTGGATACTCAGTAACACAACATAATTTCACTTTAATGAGTCTAAATTATTAGTTATAGCTGAAATGCATGAACAGCAAAAAATACAAACTATGACGTATGCGCATAGGGTCAACCTGCCTATAGAAACCAATGCAACTGTATTTCAGGCGGTAATTCACGCCATTGATTCATGTGTGGAGAAATTGGACAGATCCAAACTTACATATACACTTACAAAGCACTGTTTTCAATAGGACCATCCATAGGGGTTCTCAGATATTGGTATCACGTTGAATTATGTCAAACTAACATTGAATAACTGAACTGCCAAATTTACCAGGATTGGTTAATTCGTATGCCTACAGCATTAGACTACGAATGATTTGCATAGTTCACTATCGTCTGAATCATTATATAGCAAGACTTGATCTTTGTCTGGAAGATGATGAAACAGCAGAAACTTTGTGCTAATCCCGCCGCGGCCTGTATTGGGTTTCGTATGTGCCGCATCTTCTAGCGCCTTCAGGTCTAAAGTAGCAGTTATCAAATAAACCCAAATAGAACCCAAGTAAACCCACTTGTAATTTCAGCTAAGCAAGAATCCCACTCTATACCTTTTTCATTTTTTTCACGCTCATGCCGAGTTCCATATTTTTGTTTCATTGGCGACGTCTTACCTATTGAGTATATTTTTGTTTCAAGCTCAAAGGCAGAAAGACTATAAATTCCATTTAAATAAATCGCAATTTATTATTTTAATAAAAATCTTACCATTTGATTGACTGGAAATAATGTATTTATGTAAAGAATATTTCTCCACCAATAATTTGGACAATTCAAATGATCGTTTGTGGGGGGCTCAAAAACTGAATTGTATGCGAACCATTTCATTGTTACTTCTACGATACCCAACGTAAATAGATATGGAAAAGTTAATCTGAAAATAAATTGTTTTAATTTTTGATATTTTTGTATAAACTATACAGGGTGCTTCAAAAGTCTAACCACAGATGCGATATGTGATTTTATATTATACCATGCCTTCACTTTGTAGCTTTAATTAATTTTTTTTATTATTAAAAATCAATGTTTCTACGTACCTTGCAAATCTGTAAAACACTAATCCCAAGAAATGCAACACTCCAGCTATAAATCCGTTACCTTTATTCAAAGAAGCTAGTTTTCCTTTGGCATTCGTCCTAAAATAAAGAAATGACACCAAAAGACCGCTACAAAAGAAAAAAGTATCCACACTAAAGGTTCCATTCGTTACTGTTTGAAATAAGAACTCTTTTTGAACAATTCTTCTGAACTCCATATTATCTAAAAAATATTATAATCAAGTTTTGATACAAAGAAAAGTTAAGCAGATAGAAAATTTGTCAAAATCAACTCCGAACTGTTCTCGGGTCAAAAAATTTCACAAATAATAATAAATGATTTTCATTAACTTACCTGAATACTTGAAAGCGACTATGCATGTATGTCCCAAAACGACCCAAGCCATACTTATAGCTTTAAGACCATGTATTACAGAAATCGTATCACTTCCTACAGTTTGGTCGCAAATGTAGCCCATATTAATTCTCACAGAAAATGATAGGAGCATTTCCTTTAGAACGAATTCTAAAAATAAGATTAGGACGTTAATTAATTGTTTCAATTATGCATTTGAACTTATATGTACAGATTGACAAAATATTACAGAATAACCATGAATTTTTTTCATTGATAAAAAACTGCAAACTTCTGAGATCACTTTTTGTCGTTTTTTGACTTGAACCTCTTTGTTAACATTGTCACCTAAGTTCTATTTGCATATTTTCAAATATCTAGAAACTGGGATAATTTCCGGATGTTTTAAAAAATCAGTAGTAGTAGTACCTTTACATTAACAATGTGGTGATTTTTTGATATAGAAAACTACCCTCGTGTTTCACGGTTGTCTTTTGCAAAATCACCAAATTGGTCTGCAGCTTAACCTTCTTATCTCTTATCGAAAATGTACAGGGTTTCTCATCATATCCCCCACTTATGTTCATTAATTACGGGAATACAAAAAAAAGTTTCAGATAAAAGTTGTATGATTTTATTTGTACCGACCAAAAATGTAACAACATACTGAATTTTGTATACAGGGAGTGTCCAATAAAATGCATCTTAAATATTTCAAATGGAACACCCTGTATTTTTTTACAGTTCTAAGTAACCCTGCATTTATATATAACATTATGTAGCATTAGTTTTGTTCTATAATGGCGTATTGTCCTACTATAAGATAAGAAATAAATTCACATTTAGTTCAGAAACAACCTATATATTTAGAAGTTCAACAAAATTAATTACTCACGATACAATATACAATACTACATTTAAAATAAAAATGAAGGCTCTCCATTGTTATCAATGCACATCTTCGTTCCAAATTTTCCAATTTTTTGCCGTGATAGAGTTAATATTTGTATTTTAATTAAAATACACTTTTAATTTCAAAAAGCTAACAAATGGTGTTAGGTCGGGACTATTTGGTGACCATTTAATGGTACCCTTATTGTCAAACCACACATGAAATTGATTACTTAAATGTTCTTATCTGCTACGACCATTATGTAGCGGTGCTCTATCCTGCTTTCATATCATACTATTTAATTTTTCACATAAATTGTGAATATATCTACTTTTTCATTTGCAGTATAATCCATTTTAGTAGGAGCGCTGACAGCTAATAATCAATTAATAGTTTTGAAATGTCAGTTACGTAGCCACCTATGGTTACCCTTTTGTAGTACTATCCGTCATTATAGAACAAAACTAATGCTACACAATTTTAAATATTTGTGATCAGAAAATGCAGGGCTACTCAAAACTATAAAAAATACTGGGTGTCCCATTTGACATATTGAAAATACATTTTATTCGGCACTCCCTGTATACAAAATTCAGTCTGTTGTTACATTTTTGGTCGATACAGTTATAGGTACAACCTTTATTTGAAACTATTTTTCCAATAAGTTTAACCTGAACACAAAGTATCCGATTTAATCAGTATTAAAACGTAAAAGACGTAATAAGTGCGATTTCGTTTTGTGTGTTAACCCACTTAACAGGAGTTCGAATTCCTATTTCAGACATAAAGTTCGTGGGCATCATGGATTGGATTGCTTCTGTTGTTAGTTACTCAAGATGATAGATCGCAGAGTTTCATTGAGCATGTAGGCATTTTCTAGAGGGATCCTCCGTAATTGCATATTGTAGATGTAGTTGAGAAAAATCTAGCATTACCTCTAAGGTTTCGCTGGGGCACGATCTTATTGTACCAGTAATAATTCCCGTGCAGGCAAGTCGTTGCCCTTTGTAAGTTTGGTTTGTTCCACCAAACCAGTTTATTATCTACTGAGTGTCCCAATAATAATGGTTCTCGGTCATATCTCAGTAATTAATAATAATAATAATATTTTTTTATGATAAAGGTGATAGTGATGAAAAACTGTAAACTATTCACTCCATTCATTCATACGTTTGGGTTGGGCTCAATAGCCCAGTCACTTGAACTGAATCTTTGTACCATTGTCCATGTTATCTACCTATTTCCATTCCAGAAGCTTCGTGTCTTCTATACAGGCCACCAGTTTATCTGGTGGAATCTTCAGTAGTTGTGATGGTTGTGTTATTGCCACTCCGTCTGAGTCCTTGTAAGTTCTCACAGAAGCAGAGTATGTGAGTGGGTATTTCATCGTTAAGTTCATATTTTCTTCACATAGGTTCACTAGCTTTGCCCATCCTGTGCAGATGCTTCCTCAGGGTACAGTGTCCAGTCACCAGGTCGGCAACTGCTTTCAAATTTCTCTTACCCAGTTTCAACAGCCTAGACGAGAGTTCCTTGTCTAACTTATTCAGATGACCTTGTCCTTATCCTTGTGTCAGCCTCCTTAACTAGACAGTTACCGACTTCCCCTCTTATGTTATCGTTTGTGATTCCACAAAACAGTTCCGGACCTGCAAAGGCTTCTTTAGAGCCTCTTTAGCCAACTGGTCTGCCATTTCATTCCCTGCAATCCCCTCATGTGCCGGCACCCATTTGCCTGCAAGTCAAGGAATTCTTTACAGTCTTTTACCAGTTTAGACCTAGTTGTTGGATTGCCGATAGCTTTAAGCAGAGTATGGCTGTCAATAAAAATTTCAATTTTTTGTCCGATATATCCTCTTCTGATGTTTTCATCAATACATATAGCGGAAATCGTCTCTGATGGAAACACAGTTGTGTATCGACCAAAGCTAAGAGACAACTTCTTTCTAGGTCTACTTATACCAGCCCCAGTGCCATGGTTTGTTTTGGATCCATCGGTGAACCAGATGATTCCACCAGAATTACTTGGATGCATCACCTGCTCCCCGGATGGGATGATGATATTCACTCGCTCAGTGAATATGTTTTCCGGTGTCATACTATCAACACTCATGTAAAATAAGTGTTCATCTAGTATTGTCCCAGTTATATCAGTGTTCTTCTCGAACATTGTTCGGGAACCATAAGTCTCCCGATTTCAGCCTAAGAATTGCCATCATCGCCTCCGCCCTCACAAAAAGTTCCAAACGAGGAAGTCCAGCAAGGGCTTCCATTCATGCCGTCCCTGTGCTGCTCATTGTCCCAGTAATACCAAGGAGGGCTTGTCTTTGCTTTGCAGTTAATATGTTCACTGCTGAGTACACTTCTGTCCTCCTCCACCAGACTATTGTTCCATAGGTGATCGTTGATCTTATCACAGTGGTGTAAAGCCAGTGTACCACCCCAGGTCGTAGTCCCCAGGTTTTGCCCATTACTCTTCTGTATTGCCAGAAAAGCCCAGTCGTCCTGGGAAGGATCGATTTATTTCAAAATGGTGCGATATCAAAAACGATTTTTTTTAAAATATTATTTGTTGAATGTTAGGATTTGATGAAATCTTGTCAAAGAAAAGATTCAAAATGAAAATGTCCACTATCCTTCGCGAATAAGATTGTTATCCACTCAATACGATTGGATATATTTATAGGAATGAGTCTACAGATTAATTTCGACAAAAAAGGAGCTCTAGAAATTGCAGTTATTTTTCCACACTAATGTATATGATTACAATATGAAATCAAATTCAAACAAAGTATATGCTTGAAATAGAGTAGAATCCCAGGATATATACATACTTGTGAGGGACTCTTGGGAGTTGGAAGCATTGCTACTACTAAGGTCTAAACTACGAGTATGGTCGTCAGAGGCCGTATTATTATTGTTGTTCACTACATAAAGCCCTGTAAAAAAAGCTTACAACATTATAGGTATATGTACACAATGAGCTAAAGTGCTGGAGAATTATACTAAACATAGTGCATGTGATATGTATAGGAAAAAGGAATGAGCAATAAAGATGTGTATTAAAAGCGCAAAATGAGATATTGCGGCTGTGAGCGGGAAGTTTCACTATCTCATTTTGCGCTCGAATTACTCTCGGTAGTTTTTATATTAAGGATGTTTTATAAAAATGTTTGGTGAAAATTAATAATTGCTGTTTCAGTTCTTTCTGGAATTTCTTAAATAATATTTTATATTTTTGAATTTGAATTTGTTTTTGTTTGCTATCAGCTCTTTAGTACCTGTAACATCTAATTCAACACATGTATAGCGCAAAGTTATACTTACCTTTTGGCATCTGAACTGTTAAATTTGAGGTTATGAATAGTTATCAGTTCCTACTAAACATTTTTATAAATAATCCCATTGAGTTATCTAAGCGCAAATTGATATTGCCCTTCTCACTAAAAGTGAAAATGTATCACTTTGCGTGTTAGGTACAACAAAATTTCCAGGTGCGATTTCTGAGATTTTGGAGGTTCTTCCTCATTCGAAGCAGAAGAGGTACACCCATATTCACTCACTGGCGGTCAGCAGGGCTATGCCGGCAGTTTTTCCAAACACACTGGGAGTGAATGACACGTTTAAAAATTCACTTCCGCTAAAAGCTACGTTCTAGAGATGGGAATCCCGTGCTTCGGAGGGTTGGATGAGGGAGGCTGGAAGTGATTCACCCCTAATCTCTCATACAAGTCTCCGTAGATGGGTTGTCCTACCCGACACGGCACGTCCCAATGGCTGATAGGGTGTCTCCAGGGGGAGTGGGTGGTCAAGGGACTCGTGCTCTTCGAGCTGTAAGGACTTCATGACCGACCAACCCTCGGGATAAGCAATAAATAAGGCTCCAGTATGGGAACCCGAATAGTTGCTCGCGGATCGAAGAGAATAGAGTAGTAAACGTCGATAAAAAAAAACCAGCAGCATAGGGGAGGCAGCTATGTTGTGTGATTGTAGGCAGCGGAGGCCACTGCGTCCGGAGGCAACCGTGACAAAAAAGCCTAGAGGAGTAAACATCGATAAAACCATCCGTAATCTACGTTGTTAGCAACCGTGACAATGGATGTATGGCTGCGCGAAAGTCGGTCAGTAACGGTGCCTCCGGGATACCTGGTGACCTTCCGGATTACCCAGCCTTACTACCACAAGCGGGGCTCTGTGGTGGTGGACATTCAATTCCCTAGCTACTCGTGGGATGTAGTATGGAGTATGCAAGAAAAGCGGAACAGGAAGCAGTGGAGGAAGAGAGAGAAGGAAATGGAATTTTTGGGAAATCGAGGCTGGTGAAACGAACACCTGATAAGGCGGGAGAGACGAGTGAGTGGAGCGATACTGGGGTGAAAAGGAAAGAGGTATCGCCTCTGGAGAATAGGGAGCAGAAGAGGAAACAGAAAGAGAAAGGAAGGGAGGAAGTGAGGAGGGGGAAAGAGGAAGATAGGGAGAGTGAGAGAGATTGAAGGAGATGGTAAGGCGACTGGAGAAAAGGGTGAAAAGGCTGGAAGAACAGAAGTCGATGAGAGAGGGGCGGGTCAGGGAATTAGAGAGGTTGAGGAGAGATGAAGGTAGGAAGGAGAGAATGCAAACACGATGGGAGGAGGGGAAAAGAGACTGGGATGGATGGATGGAGATTAGAGATAAGGACTGGGATGATGAAAAGAGGGAGGAAGTAGTGGTGAAGGTGGGAAATCCAATGTTAGGGGATGAAAAGAGAAGAGTGGTTAGGTGACTAATGAAGACAGTGGAATGGAGAAAAAGGAGAGGAAATGGACTAGGTTGGGGAGTTGGGGAGTTACGCACTACGGGAAGAAAAGGTCTGTCGGATCGAGGGTGATTGTAGGGATTAGAGGAAGGTGTTTGATATGATGAGTCGACTGTTTGAAGAGGTGGGGAGCAAGGTCAGCGATGGGCTACACAGGCTTGAGCATGTGGAGATGGAGGTGCTGAGGAAGATGATCGCGTGGGTCAGAGCGGATGGGACGGAGGTGGCAATTTATACAGATAGGGAAATGGAAAAGGAGGTCAGGAATAAGGCGGTAATCCTGAAGGATATTGGAGAAGTCAATAGGGATAGAAATAATTAAGAAGGGTTTGAGAGATGGAAGGAAAGTGGGTGGATAGACTTAGAGTCCCAAGGAACAGGGAGGAGGTTATAGAGGCAAAGAAAGGGGTTGAGATCGGGGGAATTCTGAAGGATGTGGAAAGGAACTAGGGCGGTGGAAGCGGGAAGGACAACAAAAACCATTAAGATGTTGGGGATAGACCCGTGGATTGAAGATGAAGTGAGAACGTAAATAGAGGAATTGATTGGGGAAGGGACAAGGGTGATGAAAGTGGAGAGGGAGGGGAACGGTATGAAAATGGCGATTGTGAGGATGAAATGTGAGAAAGCGGAAGCTTTACTAGGAAAGCGGGAGATTAAGCTGGACTTAAATAGGGTAAATATCATAGAGGGGGGAGAGGAGGGCAGATGTTTTGGATGTGGAGTGGAGGGCCACCAGGTAGCGGGATGTAAGGCAAGGAGAGTGGAGAAGATTAGGGAATGCTGGCTATGTAAGAGCGTGGGGCACATGGCCAGAGACTGTCGGCAAGCCTTCCTTTGTAGGGTATGTGGGGAAAGGGGACACAAGCCAGGGGAGGCAGATTGTAGTAGGGGACGGAAGGAAGTTGATGTAGACGGAAATGGAAAAGATAGGAAGTACCCTCTGGACCCCTCAGAGGGGACGAGTCTGGGCAAGTAGGAGGAAGGAGAAAGCAGACCGCGGAAAGTAAAAATGTTGAGGATGGATGAAGGGTGTTACAGATGAATTTAGTGGAGAGCATGATTGGAAAAGAAGAGGTATATGAGAGGTAGGAGTGATAGAAGGGAGTAGATGACGGAGAGTGTGTGAGGGACCGCCGCCCGCCTTGAAGTATGCTAGGGTAGTGATTCCGAGGCGGGAGTAACGGCGAGCTTGAGGTGGGTTTGGTTGGTAGGCATTCCTTTGGGGATGAGTCCAACACTGTCTGGTACTGGTCAGGACCCATTCGAACATGAGTTTCCCATCTCAGCCCGACAAAAAAAAAAAAAAAAAAAAAAAAAAAAAAAAAAAAGGGAATCTAAAGTGAATGTGAATGGAACCCTCCAGGTTTACTCCCAAATATATTTATTTTGATATTATTTAACGTGGTAAAATTTGTGAAACAACAGTATTTATATCCTAATTCAAAACACTGAAAAAAACTTCAGGTAAATGCTTGGACAAAAAAAGGGTACTTACCGTTTTTCGCTTTTAAATCTGGCATATCAAGCTTTCCATTAAAATGAGCGCAGCTCTTTTCTTTCAGATTGCAGTTTTTGAGATGCTCCAAATAGTAATCAAAAGCGGTACCAAGTATCAACATGATAACTATAACGCCCGTAGTTATACTAAAATATTAAAAATAAATGTTTTCTTCATTAGCGGCCGAAAGTACGTACGCATCTTCCTCCCAACAGAAGTAGCAAGTAAGTACTTTCGCTCTTGTAGTGTAATATACTATAATTTATACTTTTTTTTCAAATTGTCTCAGGTATAGGTATAAGTCGAAAATTGACAAATGAAAGTTATGGGAAGAAAATTCAAGGAGTTAATTTATATGCGTGGCTTGAGTAAAATGTGCTTGTCGTTCTTCTGGAGCTAATTCTCATTCAGCTGGCTCAGTTTCACGTGGATCGTTCTTAGTTTGTGGGTCCAAAGGACACGAAATAGCAAAGAGGACTGAAATACGCTTTTGGAGACCAGGATCCTCTTGAGGTATCAGCACCAATATTATTAAAAAAATAGGAAAAGCCGGAAAAAACGAGAATACTGGAATGATTTAGTTGTCTACTCCTGGAAAACCGCCACAAAGTAGGATCTGAACAATTCACAAGCCAGAGTAAAAGTAAGAGTTTTTTCCTGTGTCTTAAGTGCACAATTCCTGGGAGACTACTGAATGGAAGAGAAAAACTGAAGACTACAAATATCCTGAAATTATCTCCAAGGAATAGGACTGAAGGAATGACTAATATTTTACCTATAGAGAAGAGATTAGGTGAAGGATTCTTTCCTGAAATTCAAAACAGGTTAGTACAAATAAATTTTATTCTGTTCTTTGAATAACAAGATTCTGATTTGGGCATCAAATATTAAATTATCTGATAATTATGAACTTGACAGCTTATCATATTTTTTGTATAGAGAATAATATTCAATATTTTCTAGGTTATTGAAAATATTGAGGTTATAATTTTTTTTAAATATGTACTCTAGATGCAAAATTAAATATTTACTCATTCTCACAAAAATGAAGAGCAATATCAATTGCTTCTGGATGCACATGAGCATAATAGCTAGAGAAGTTCATTGAGAAAGTCGACTTTATTAATTCAAATATAAACTGTTGTATCCAAATGTTACTGTGTTAAATGTATTTTTTTTCGATCTGTTAGTTTTTCACCAAAACCTTCACAAAAAGAGATCTTTACGTTAAAGATAAAAGTAAACGCTCCCGTTTGTTCAAAGGCAGTTCAAACAATTATTTATTTGCATAATCTTTCTCAAAAGAACAGATAGGTACCTGCCGAAATTGCAGTGAGCCTGGTCTTATATACGGTTCCACATTTTATTTCAAAAATTAGCGATATACTTACCTCTGTAGTGAAACTAGAATTAAGATGCAATCTCAGTTTGAAAAATGATACTGGAAATGGCGCTCCGTTGGTCAGTACTATCGAACCTGGCTTATATCCCATGGAAAGTCCTGGAGTGTGGGGCTTCAAAGAGGCATCAGCGGCTCTAGCAGATCTAGAGTGATTCTAAGAAAAAATCATTCATAAAATTTTAATGCATCAAAAAAATTAAAATATTTGTTAATATGGGACAATTTACCAGTCCGGCGCGAAGATAATCAAATTCATTTTCAATGCATTTCTGAAAATTAATTTGCGCCAAAAGCTTTCTCAAATTTAATGAAATGAAACCAAAATGTTGATTGAAGTTGAGCGCCAATGGAACAATAAAAAAGTCCAATGACGTTAAAAAAGTTATGTTGAATAATGCAGGTTCTTGCCTAACTAACCAATTTATTTGGAGGTAACCTAAGCCAGTTTGCAGGGCCTTGTTACCTTATTAATTTAAAGAAAAGAATTAACTCAAGCAAAACTAGTAAAAAAATAGAAAAAGTAGTTTTAGGGCGCTACTAATTTATTTTCTTTCCTAAAAGAAAAAAAGAAAATCAAATCTAAAGGTCAGCTTTTAATCTGTTTAAAAAAAGAACTTAAAGTTTCTTAAATGCCGTTCCTGCAGTAAATCCGTAGTACCTACATCCACAGCCACATCATCTTCATCTTCAAACAACTGTATTATTGTGCTAATTATTTTTTTTTTGTATTCGCTTCTTACCCCCCCCCTTCCAAATGATGTAAATTTCAATACTGTTATTATATACATGTTTTTCTCTGATAGTTTTATTTATCATACAGAAACTTTAAGCTCTTTTTTTTAAAGAGATTAAAAGTTAGCTGACCATTAAACTTGATATTTCCTTTCTAATTTTCTTTTAGGAAAGAAAATTGGTGGCCCCCTAAAATTGCTTTCTCTTTTTTTTTCTAGTTTTGCTAAAAAAATAAAATTCTTTTCTTCATATTAATAAGGTAACAATGCCCTGCGAACTGGCTGAGGTTACCTCCAAAATTATTGGTTAGTTAGGTAAGAGCATGCAATAATTACCATCATTTTTTCCAACGACATTCAATCAACATTTTGGTTTCATTGGCGCCCAACTTAAAATTTGTGTTTCATTGGCGCCCAACGTGAAGCAGAGGAATTGTGAAGACTCTGGGTCTTTGTACACTCGACTGCTTTCAAGAAGACATTTGATGAACATTTTTAGGCAACAGAGTCAAATGAAGTACTATGTAATAATTTGCTCATTTACCAACACCGCAGGCAACGGTCCTGCATACGACCAGGATCAATGAGATGGTTTGGTTTAATTCAGTGCAATGCGACTATGCAACATGTCGTTCAGCCTGCTACGTTTTTCTTTACAGAAATATTTAATATCGGTAATTTTTGTGGCACATTAGACAATTCCACCTTAATTTCAACAAAATGTTTAAACATGCCGTTTCCTTGTCGCATGAGTCACTCCAAAATGAACATTAATTCTTTTCAAATTCCCTCTCCACTTTGGCTTTAGACATTCGAAATTTCAAATTGCCTATTGGAACTCTTGCTTTCCTCTAACTGCCACCATAAAGGTAGCAATTAATATTTTCATTCATTTATGGTTTGGTGAACAATTGCTTTTCGTCTGGTTGCTCTGCAGCCGGCAAGTTTACAAGTCAATTTAAGGCAATCGGCAAGTTCTCGTTCCCGCGCACGAGGTCCACAACTTGTTGAAGACATTGCCAACATCGCGCTTAAATCTGCAAACAGCCCCAGCCCTTCAAGATAAGTTCCTTCATCTTATCTTTAACGTGTGAAAGATTTGGATTTGGCGTATCAATTATCTTAACTTGGTATTCTGCACGTTTTTTTTGGAATATCAAATTTTATGTTGAATACTTCAATAAATAATGATCATTCTCATTATGTGTATTGATTAATAAATAATTATTAAATTCGATTTCTTGTTCGGTAATAAGTTGTTTGATTCTATTTATTTCAAGTAAGTTAACTTTTACCAAGTGTTTCCACCTTTTGCATCCGTTTTTCCGAATTTCACTTCCTTAGCTGGAGCGCTCAAGCCTGAGGATTTTGAGGTTACACAACAATGTTGTCTTTTGTGCTTTACCACAAGTTAGATGACCTCTGTGAGTTAAGTTTTTTCAAGGAAGTTAACAATCTGTGGAGTGAGTCTTTCTACATGTGGATGCATATTCACTGCGTATTCACTATGCTCAAAAGAGAGCACACATATTCCTATGCACCTATTATAATGGGTAAACTCAAGAGAGCGTGGAGTGGAGTGGACATGCGAATTGCACGTTGACGCTATTTTCTGAAAGCAATTTTTTAAAACTAATAAAATTGTAAGCCATCTATTTTTCTGGTATCCAAATCACAGGTTATCCAGAATCCATGGTTATGTATAATACGTTTATCACTTCACAATATCATATCAACCTCATATTTACTTACTTGTGAAATGATTATAATTTGTTTCTTTGGATTGATGTGTTCGCATAAATTCTGAGATCCAACCCAATAACTGTTTCCCCAGAACCAACCTGTTGAGTATCGGCCACTAGCATCGTCCACTGAAAAAGGAAATTTTGAGATAAGAATATATCATTCAAGTTTTTGTATTCAATAAAATATTTTTCGAGTAACTATTTCACAAAAATTTCAACAAATAGCCATTAATAACTAAGTACGATTCAAATTTAATGGACAATATTATAAATAAAAAACACAATTAAGAAGAAGTAGGTACCTATTTCCTTCTGATAAAAATAAAAATAATGAACTCAAATGTCTTACATACTTTGGAATACCATTTGTGAAAATTAAATCATTTTTGGAAACTTAAGACATGAAAAAAACCGACTACAATTCACCCAAACTCATACAAATATACAATATTAAACAAATAGCAGTATATAAATCAACATGTGGTAGTGAAAGCACAAAGTTTGATTCTAACTATTCAAATCATTTATTTTTGCGCGATCGATCTTTTTTGTTTATTTACAGCATCGGTTGTCAGGACGATAGGTTGTGTTTACTGGTTTCTAAGTCTAACACGTCGGTAAGTAAATTACTTACCGACGTCTTAGCCCTACATACATTTAAGTGGTCCTAAATAATATATTATTTCATTCATTACACAAAAGGAACAAAAAAAATAAGATTTATATTTTTTCAATGAACAGAATCGAACAGAACAATATAAAAAGTAATAAATAGCATGAAAACAATTTCACCAAAATGCAAATTATATTTTAAGCTGATCGAGAAGTACAAATGTCACTTTTGACATTTCGTTCATTTCGAAGAAATTCAAATTATTTTATTCGAAATTCGAATATTTCAATACAATGGCGCAAAAAATGATATAAGCATTTCGAACGTCCAGCAACATTGCTGTCGGCCGGTAAACAACCCTTACCGTTTTTGATACTTAATATACTATTTTTTTTTATTTAAAAATGCATTAACCACCTTGGGTCATTAACAGTGGTACATTACGGTACAGTAAGGTTTGTGCAATAATTACTTATCTATATTACATTTTATTTATATTTTCTTATAAATGTCAATGTCCTGAAATTTCATAACATTATCCACGTTACAATGGTCATTTAATAACAAGTCTATGGAGCACGGAAAATTACACATTCTACTATTCATTTCAAAAACCGGACACTGAACTAGGTAATACCATAGGGTAATACATGTTCAACACTTGTTTGTACTTTACATGTCATGCGCATAGGTGGATCTTCCCTTTTAAGGAGGTGGGTATAGCGCGTATGGCTCAGACGTAGTCGTGTCAAAACAGTTTGTGCTCTTCTTTTAGTGGGCAAGGTTCTCCAATGTGTTATACTCAGCTTA